>VJMY01000386.1:0-74429 GCA_009869795.1 Neelides sp. FZ-2019 | reverse complement strand
TAATTCTAATTCTTAATCTTTAATTCTTCTTTAATTCTAATTCTTAATCTTTAATTCTTCTTTAATTCTAATTCTTAATCATTAATTCTTCTTTAATTCTAATTCTTAATCTTTAATTCTTCTTTAATTCTAATTCTTAAGGAATAAAACACGAATTTTCTTTACTGTTATACTTTGGTTTTCAATTGGGTGAAAAGAAGAATTTTGAGTGGATCTTCCTTTTCGCTCTCAAAAACTGAATCCCTCTTGTTGATGGTAGTATCCAAACTGCTCGTGGTATCCAAGCGGCTTAATTCTACTTCGTTAATCCTTAACGTTTCAAGAAGTCCCGGATCATCTGGAAAAGAAAATGAACAATGAGCTCCTTCCACTTTATTTTATCAAATTTTCATTTTTCATGAATGAAATTTACTTTGGAAATTTTCGAATCCCCATTTGAGCAATAAATCAAATATGCCATGGATTGCAACAATTTTCACGCTTTCGGCATCATGAATCACGGCCTGAAATGTAAAAACAATTTTTTAAACAACCAAAGTTTAATTTACAAAAAATATACAACAAAATTCTTAATAGTATAACATTTTCTAAACTAGCTATAAAAATAAAATGTTTAAAATCTCACTTGGCAGTTGACCACCATTGCTGAAATTGCATCAGGGTAAGACTTGAGCCCTTGGTATGACATTCCTTCAAGAACTCGTATTCTCACAATATCATGCTCACACTATAAATTATGAAAATAAACGATCAAAGAGATCAAAACAATTGATTGAAAATCATAAGAATGAAAAGTGCTGAAATTTTGAATCAAATAATGTAAACTCACCACAATGGATTTTTTAACGTAAAATTCATAATATGATCTATGAAGCGTCGTCATTGTTTTTCTACTCCTCGAGTAAAGGTTTAAAAGCTCTAAAATGAGTTTCAAAGTATTTTCAGGGTATTTGGCCAACTCCGCATCTTGATCCAAATTGCTCTCCGGAATGTCTTCAATTTCAATTTTCCTGTTCTCCTCCAATTGCTCTTTGAGCACTTTGACCTCCTCGATGATCTGCTCAATTTTTTCCTGGATGTTGTGAGCCTTGAGAAAATCGTTCATTTCCACAAGTCGTTGCTTCTCAGTCATCAACTTGTGTTTCTCATGAGTCAATTCTCCAAGCTGTGGCAAAAATGAATTGTTTAGAATTAAAAAAATCAAGTAAAAACATTTCCTACAATTTTTTGTATTTTACTACGCAAAGTCAGTTTTGGTTAAATGAATAATTTAATTAATTAAACTAAATTATATTTGAGTATTTCCAACGTTGTTTACCTTGAGTTTAATTTTTGAAATCTCGTCATCAGTCAATTTCTTTTGAGTAGGTTCCACAAGGCTGTCTTTCAACGTGGCTGGTCGTCCGTTAATACAAATGGATTGAATGAAATCTCCAATGGCCAAGTCCATATCATCACAAGGGAAGGAGATGAAGAAAAGTTCCATTAGCGGCTTGAGGAAAGACTGAGCAAGGTATTTGTACTCAAACACTTTGCGAACGAACTTTTGAAGTTCTCGTCTGTAAAACAGTTATATTTTTAGGCTTTTTCAGTAAAAAATTTTTAAATTAAGCAAAAAAAACTGGTAAAATATTGGATATCTTATATTGGAAATTGAAATTATTGATGTTTGTGTAAAAATGATCATTATTAATAATAATAATTCATCAAACCTTTCACCCTCTTCAGGATTCAAATAAGCGAAAATCTTCAAAATGTGAGAGAAAATAATATTCCAGCAAGTTATTTTCCCATTTTCTGTTTCATCAGCCTCGAACTCGTGCTCGAGTGTCATGAGTCTATTTAATAAAAATTAACATGAAGAAATGAAATTGTTCCATATCTAGATTTATTCTATCTATCTAAATTTGAAAATAATTCATTTGATGTAATTTTACTATAAATAGCTCACTTACTTGTAAACATAGTTGATTAAGTTCACGATGGGCATTTTGAGCTTCGCGTAGCAAAATGGTAGAGAGTTGAAATAATCAAAAAGAAACCACCAGAAAAAGACAGTTTCTGGATTGAGAACTTCATTACGAACAAGGCCGTCTTCCAAAAATGAAAGATTAATTTTGTCAAATGTGTCTGTGCTGAGCTCCCTGTAAATTAACGTTTCAAATTGTTTAGTTAGACAAAGCTTAATTAAAGTTAACTTGATGCTATAATAAATGAGTAAAATGAGCGTCCAAAATATCATTTTTTGAAACCACTAAAGACGTTATTTAAATAAACTAATTTTTATTAAAGCTTATTTCAAGGCAATTTTACCTGTAAACAGTTTTTAGGCCCAGCAAACAGACAGACTTACGCTCAATAACGTCAAGTTTCTGAAGAAACTTAATCGGATCTCCTTCACAATTGACTAACCACATGTCGAGTAAACTAGTCGTTGCAGCTATCATGGGTTCTGTAAAATTGATATAATTGAGTAAATTAATACTCAAATTAATTTTAAACAATTAATAAATTACATTCAACTCTAAGAACATTTGAGATTACCTGTTGTATGTTTGAGGCCGGCCGAAATTATCCTTTCTCTTTGGTTGATTGAAAGTCGAGCAAATGGATAGTTTTTGAGAGCTTGAACTGCAAGAAGTTGAACTTGTTCGTTTTCATCGCCAAGTAAATCCAAGAACTCTGGGATTTCTCTATAAGTCAGCGGCATGAATTTAATGATGGACTTTCTGATTTCAACATGCGGATCGTGGCGCATACGATAAAACAATACTGGAAATAAAATCATTTTGTAATTAGTAGATTTTGCATTCATTCGATTTTTAGGAGAATAAAAGTTCATGGGAGGAATAAATAGTATTAATCTAACCTGTTTTACTTTTTTCATCCAAAGTTAAATAGCTAAGACTTTCAGCGTATTTTGCCCTAACGTTATTATCTTTGTCGTTCAATCCCAATAAACAAGTTTCACGAAGGGAATTGATAAAAACATCATTCAGTTCTGCTGAGAGTTGGCTAATGGCTTTTAAAATGATATTGATGGTTTCTGCGATCCTGAATCGAATGTTTGGATTGATCAGGCGGTCATACTATACACAAAAATAATAATTTGGTAAATGAATTTGTCTAATATTTTATTATAAATATTACTTATTGGCTAAATTATAAATATTTAAAATTATATTTAAAATTATAACGCAAGTTTGAATACTTTTTGGGCGAGTCTCAAAATTCTCAAATTGAGAATATCCTTCCGTTCAAACTCAGTCAAAGAATTTTCAAGGCTTTCTTTGTAATCCTTAAAGGTTCCAATGTTGTTAAGTATTTTGTAAAAGAAATTTACAGGCTGGCAAGGTTCGCCCCTTTTCGGCTTCAATGAAAATGGGGCTGCCATCATCCGCCAAATAGTCTCTGCAAACACTTTCTTGTCATTCTAAAGTTCAAACCAGATAGATATTAAAATTATTTATATAATTCGAAAATGGATTTTAATTAGATAATTATTATTTCCTTACATTATTGAAGATGATTTTAACTTTTGACAACAGTTGTTCATGGGTGTACTGAGACTTTTGACATTCGTTAAAGTAAGCAATAAGAACTTGAAGCATCTTTTCATGCTCGGATATTCCTTGGACATCATTGGGAGTGTCAATGTAAGACTTCAAAGTTTCATATCCATCTTCCTCGATCAAAGTGAGTCCTCCGAGGGCTCCGACAGTCGTGTTATTAATTCTCGAGGAATTACTTAAGACGCTTACATTGCTCTCTTTTCCTCTCCCACGTCCACGTCCTCTTCCTTGACCTCTCCCTCTCTTTTGATTAACCATGGTCAACTATAAGAAAAACAAACAATTTAGAATACACTTCGTATTTTTATATTTGTAATAACATGTTTTTAACTATATAAGCAAAGAATAATTTATGTCATAATTTATAAGTATATAATTAACAAAATTAATTCAATTATAGATTTAGCAAAAATTTTATAATATATTTACTCTGAATAAATAGCAAACAGCAAATCCTCTTTTACTACCGAATAAGTTTTAATCAAATCTACATTCCTCAGTCACGAAAGATTAAACGAAGTTTTAAGGGTTATGAAAAAACCTTAAAATGTCAAAGGATTAAATAATTAACGGAAAACACGTCACACTGTCACACTCTTTAAAGTCTCAAAACTAAATTTAAGAAGAAGGCTCAAATTCCCAACGTCTCAACAGTCAACATTCAACATGAATGAAATAATAAACGCACCACAATGAATAGATTTGGCGCCAATATCTTGATCCTCAAGAAATCATAGGGTTAGTTCAGAAAATTAAGAAGATAACGAACTGGAAAATGCGATTTGCCTTTTGCTCAAAGCGAGTGGAAATTCTCAAAAAGCTTTATTTTCTCTCCGTCATTCTTATAAAAAGGAACTTTGACTTTTCTTCACCCGTCCCATTAATTAATTAACTAATTAACTGCTAAAGAAGGAGACACGAAGACAACATGGCCCTGTTTGGTTCTCAAGGTCGCTCAGGAGGGACGAAGAACCTCGTAGAGTTCCGAGCGGGCAAGATGACCATGAAGCCCGGACAAAACATGGTCCACCCCGATAAGAGAAAGGGCCAAGTTTACATCTACCAATCTGAGGATGGACTCACTCATTTCTGCTGGAAGGATCGAAAGACCAGTTCGGTCGAAGATGTAAAATTTATTTTTTATATAACTTTATTTAATCAATGATTTTAAGAAGTTTCATTTACCCAAACTTGGCAATGACTAATTTAATGTAAATTTTCTTCTTAGGATCTCATCATTTTCCCGGATGATTGTGAATACAAAAAGGTCAAGAACTGTCCATCTGAGAGAGTCTTTATCTTGAAATTCAAGGCTTCTTCTCGAAAGTATAATTGATAAATAATTTATAGATAATTAGTTCCAATGGGCGTTGGAGCTAGTAATTCATCATCAGTTTATGCCAAGAATTTAAATTCCTGTATTAAAAAAATACTAATTTCAACTATGTATTTACATTGTAGATTGTTTTTCTGGATGCAAGAGCCGGCCAATAATGATGAAGACCTTGTGGTAAAGGTGAACGAGGCCTTGAACAAAACAGGAGGGTCGAGCGGGTCAACGTCTGGAGCCCCTTCTGAGCAAGACATGCAATCGCTTCTCTCGTCCATGAGCGAGAGTCAGTTGATGCAACTCATTGGAGGAATGAGCGAACTGAGAGGTCAAGGATCCTCGTCGGCTCTTCTCCAACAACTGAGTCAACTTGGAGGAGCAGGGAAAGGACAATCGAAAAAATCTGAAGCTGCCCCAGTTGCAGCACCAACTCCGACTCCAGCTCAACCTGCTCCTTCGGCTCCTTCCTCCTCGAGTGGGTCCACTGGAAAGCAAGTTCAGCTACAAGATCTTCAAAAAATACTGAACTCCTTCACTCCTCAAACCCCACATGAAGGTACATTTTACATAATTTACTTTCCCTTTTAAATATTATGCTAATATAATAAATATATTAGCTAAAGAGTCGTTAAATAGTTAACAAACGATAATTACTAGTTATCGTTTAATATTATTAATTTATAGTCGAAAGTTTACAACTTTAATTTTAAAATAAGGATTTTTTTTGAATATTTTAACAATTTAAATTAATAATTATGTTGATTTTTTATTAGTTAATCTGAGTTCTGGACTTTCAACCGAAGTTGTTGATCGAATCAAGAGCAATCCCAAGACCGTGACAAAGCTGGTCCCGCTCTTGCCTCAATTTGGGCATGAAGTTGACCCTTTGGTCAACCTTGAAGAGACTCTCAACTCGCCTCAATTTCAATCGGCTCTTTCTTCATTCTGTGCTGCATTTCCTTCTGGTCAGCTTGGACCGCTCATTAGCCAATTTGGTTTAGGGGACGAAGCCGTGAAAGCCGCGAACGAAGGGAACCTCGAAAGATTCCTCAAAGCCATCCAAGATGGAGAAAAGGTCACATTGAATTTTATAATTTCATTGATTTGAATAGTGTTATTTTATTTATAATATAATTAGCAATTATTAAATAGTATATTTATTTATTATTGAAATTATAATTTATGATTGAAAATTGAAATATTGTTTTTAATTTGGTCAAAATATTTATTTTCAGGAAGAACCAGAAGCCGAGGAGCAGATGAATACTGACTAATGATTTATTCTACCAGTGCCTATATAAATATAATATTAAATAGGTTATTTAAATACCTTTGGTTGTATTTGAATCTATATTATATCATTACTCGAAAGTTCGACTTATGTCAATGCATTGGTATTAAAAATATAATTACTCTGCCCATTGTCAAAGAAGAAAATTAAAATTAAATCGTGAACCTTTATAAATTTAATACGTCAAAATACAATAGTAGTTGAAATATTCATAATTTGATGCAAATAAACCAATTTATTGTTCATGAACTTACCAGATTTATAACAAATGTTTATTTTTATTCATACTTTTTTTCATAATTGACATTTTTTGAACATGATTCATATTTTAATAATAATAAGTATATATATTTAAATATAATTAGGTAGTTGAGTTTAATTTTCATAATTTTTTACTCCTAACTAAGCATTTAAAGTGCTATCATAGGTTTACACTTGCCTCATAATTATTTAGGATCAACGATAACACCAACTCACGATCAGTACTCATTGATACTTTATGACTTTTTATACCTTATAGAATAGGTTTCTGTATGCAATAAAGATTTTTATGGATTCATAATATATGTAATATAGGAAAATAAGATTCATCTCATTATATAATATCCATGATTAAACTAATTAAACTATAAAAGTGATTATATCAAAAAAGATTCCATCAAAAAGGAATACAATATTAATAAAAAAATCGTGATAAAAATCTAGTATAACATCTTATAGAAAATCTCACAAATAAGATAAATCATGATTAAGTGAAGTCTGAAACACTATAAATTCTCATTATATAAGAAAATTAATATAAAATATATGATATAATTTACCAAGAAGATATTTAAACTAAGAATAAGAAAAGTACAATATCTGATTAAAGAGACTTGAAAAATTGAATCTCTTTTATAAATAAGTGTAAATGATTAATATTAAATATAAGTATATATCAAATACAATATCTGATAATATGTTCGACATTATTTCATACCTTTTTGTGAATGAGAGAATGGAAAGAAGACGACGCTCGGTTAACCAGAAGTGTGAGGAAGGAACAAGGAACAAAAAATATTACCAATTGAATTAATCAATTGAGATTAAACCCATATCTTTGATGCATAAATGCATATAATAGAATTAATTGAACATGATAAACTCATTAGAACCTGGACCAGACCACATGACCGTTTCGCCCTCCTCCTCCGCTCCACCCTCGGTCATCGTGGCCTCAAAGGGTATTTCCGGCAGGGACTCTTCGTCCTCGTCGTCCGACCTCTCCTCCTCCTTCTTCGTCGGCGACTCATTCTCCCCATATTGGACCAACTTGGGGATCTCGTCGTCTCCCAAGGACTCCTCACTATTGTTCTCGTTGTCATAGCCGTAGATGCGGAGTTTGGGCGGTTGCGGCGGAACAATTGACAATTTCCTCGTAACATTCTCCCCGCGATCAACGCTATCAGAATGAACCTTCCGACGTTTGACACGTCTTACCCCTATTTCCCTCACTTCAGACTCCTCCTCGTCCTCCTCCTCGTCGCGGAATTTTAACGGTTTGCGCCTTACCTCTGCGCTCCGCGTATTCGGCCGATTCGGACTCTTGTGGTTTGCCAAACTGACCTTGTGATGATTATTATTCACCGTCACAGCCGACTTAACCTTCTTGACCTTCAACTCTGGCGGTTCTTTCCGTCGGCGCTTCTCAGATGGTTTGGTGTTGCTTAAGCGTCGTTCGGGGCGTTTCTCCTCCATGGGCTTTTGGCGCTTGTCTGGAATTTTGCTAATGATGAGCGGCTTGATTTTCACTGGCTCTGGAGCAGGCACGGGGCGTTCCTGAAGAACAAAGTTGAGAATGGGCTTGGGCTCCTCTGGATCATCTTTCACGTCTTCCTGAGTCAGCATTTGAACATTTTTGATTTGGTACATGGGCTCATTCATTTCCTCGTTCATTTCACCATTCAATTGTTCAAGAGTGAGATGATCATTTGGGTCAAAATTTTGAAACCCTTGTGTCTTGTTGTTGGTTAGGATGATATTAGGAAAATAAGTGATTCGGTGAGCAACTTTGAGGTGTTTCTTGTGATCCGATGAGAGAATGAAGCCTTTGTTACAGTATGAACATTTGAAAGGACGTTCGAGTGAATGGGCTTTGACCCTAGAAGAAATCATAATGTTATATTCATATGTAAGTATTTATAAAGTAATTTACATACACCTACTTAATATTATATTTTTCATTTTCACTATGAAACACAACCAATTTATTATTTTATAACTTTGTATTCAATCTAAATTAAACTTGGAATGTAAAGGTCGTTTAACTCACTTGTGGTATTTGAGCGAGACGAGTTCGTAGAAGGGAAGACCGCAATCATCGCATTGATAAGGTGTTTCTCCTGTATGAACTCGAAGGCTATACAAAAAGAATTGGGTTGATTATCTCCGCTTTGTAAAATTAAAATCTATTCATTAAAAGGGTATTATAAACAAAATGAAAATAAAATATAAAAATGGATATATAAAACTTACTGTCGACGAAGAAGACTGCTGTAATTATAGGCCCTATCGCATTGATGACATTTAAATTTCCTCTCTGTGGAGTGACTCCGCTGATGAAGAATAAGACTCGATTCTTTGATGAACTGCTTTCCGCACTTGGTACACCTTAAATTAAGAAATCAAAACTAATAAATGAATAATATTCATAGTCAGAATGATAATTAATTTAAAGTATTTAATGCTTGAAGAAAAAATTATTCAACGTTGTACAAATCAAAAAAAGAAAATATAAACATACTGCAATGTATTAATGTCTTTATGAATTTGCATATGTTTCTTGAGATTGGAACTTTGCGTGAACCCGCGATCGCAAAATGGACAAGTGTAGGGTTTTTCTCCAGTGTGAGTCCGCTCGTGTTCCTTTCGATTGCTCGGGGATCGAAATCCTTTCCCACAGTATTGACACACATATGGTCGGTCCACGAGGTGATGTTGCATGTGCTCTTGGTACTCGTCGTGATCCTCAAAGCTCTTCTTACAATTCGGGCACCATTTGTTTCCTTCTCGTCTCATCCGTTCTTTCTCTTCTGACTCCCACGTCACGATGGCGTCTTTATTAGCTGTAATCGTATCAGCTGAAATAAATAAATAAATAATTAAAATATTTTTCAACTCTGTGCTAATCTTTACTTTAATTTAATTATAAACCAATATTGAATTAATATTATAAAACAATTTAGTATTATAAATTAGGTAATAGTTTTAAAAAGTTGAACGCCTATAAATTAAATTCAAACTTAATCGTTATTTAAATATCAAAATAAACAGGTCACTTACTGCTTTTCCTTTTAGCCTTTTGTTTATTCATACTAAGAATGTCCTCGGGGTCTGCGCCATTGGCAATGGCATTCAGTTCTGCTTTATTGGGTCGATTGTAATAGTAGGGATCAAGATCCGAGTCGAGAGCGTAAGGATGAAAAAATCGTAGGGCACTCTTGGCCGTTTCAATATCTTGTCTCGCCACTTTCCTTTCAATTCTCCGTTGGGCGAACAAACCACCTTGGATATTCTCTCGTGGAATCGCGGCATCATGAGCCTGGTCAAGATGAACGTCGTAATCTCGATGATTGGCAAATTTCTTATAACAGAAAATACACTCTTGAGAAGCGTGGTTCATTTCGTAATGATTCCTCAAGTCCTCGTCGGATGAAAAGGTCATGGAGCAGTCGATGCAATTGTAAGGGCTTTCTGCCACCGTCTCAAGGATTTCTTCCAACTCCTTCCTATACCAGTCGGTGAGTGGGCAGGTACGAAGACGCTTTAGCGGATGATTGGCCACGAAAGTGTCCAAAGGAAGGTCGTCAGAAGGAAATAAACTAAAATGGAATTAAAAATTTACTCAATTGTCTGTTTTAAAAAAATAACACCTCCCCATGATTTTTTTTAAATACAAACTTTAAATATTGGATTGAAAACTAACTGTAAAATAAAAATAAAATTATTAACCCAGACGCCATTCAATAAAATTTTTTGTTCGATTTATAAGAATCGATTTAAAAGAGGAGCTTACTTTTGATAGGGAACGTTTACGTCGTATTTATGAATTTCCTCGTGACGAAGACAAAGAAATCTGGCCTCAAACAACTTCGCACAAATCCGGCATTTATACAATTTCAACTTTTGATGTTCGTCTCTAAAGTGAAGTTCGAGGTCTTGTCTCGTCCTCGTCCATTTGTAACACAGCATACACATGAGCTTATCTAGAAAAAACAATTTCGTAATTCAACTCTGCCTCAATTAAATATCCAAAATAATGTTTAGTCATTATAATTAATACATCCAAATCACGATTTTTTGGCATAATTAATATAAATGGGTAATAATGAGGGCTTACATTTTCGACCCGGTCTGGCTTTGCTGGCCCGGAGGAGCTCATCGTTCGGACTCAAACTGGGCCAGAGGAAATTGTTATGGGAAGAAGGGCCCATGGAGAATTTGCTCCATCCCGTGTTGTCTGACTCTTCTCGCGAGTCCTCCAAGTCTTCTTCAAGGGACTCCTCCTTGATCTCAGCATGAGTCTCCTCTTCGGAAATCTCCTTTTCCTCCTCCAAGTGTTCTTGGAACATCTTATGGCCCCACGAGTACTTTACATGGAGAGCGACTCTTCCGAGTCCAAGGAACGTTAAATGCTAGTCAAGGCTGATTCAACCATGGATGTTGCTTTAAACGCTGATCCCAACCGCGAACTTTGGACTTGTAACCCTTACTTTAGGCTCCTTGCTTGAATATTTCTCGCAATGGCTTTTTTATGCATGGGGATAGGGCGAGCATGGAGGTGGAGATAGGCAGGGGTATTCCGAGATGATGAGCCAGCAGTGCAGTTTCAAATGCAGCATTGCAACTTGCAACTTCTTACAACTCTTTCTTTTCTCTTTCTTTTCTTTATTTAACTACTTATAAATGCATTACAGGAGTGTGCAGTGCTTGAGTAAAAGTAGCAACGCCACGAAATAATATTAGTAATTATATAGTTAAATGAGTCCAATTTGATTCTAATTAATATTGGAAATACTGTTAATAGAAAAGCAAATAGGATAATTATTATGCTTCAATGTACCAAATAATTTTAATGTTGTCATTTGTAAATTGTTTTTAAAATCAACTGATCAAGCAAATTTCAAACAAATGAATGAGCAGTTATATAGTTGGATATGCATCCTATCATACTTAACTATGAAATTCAAGATAGATATCATAACTATAGATAATATAAATGTCTTAAGCATATGATATCAGTAAGGTGTTATAAATTGAGTAAAATGCATGTATTTTATGGAATTGAAGCGACAGTACAAAGCACTCAAAAGTATAAAATATTTATTTGCATTTAATAACGTGACAATTTAAAAAGCTTATATAGGTATGCATGAACCTTTATTTGAATGAAAATGAATCATTAAAATATCATTCATAATTAATAAATATAATGGTCGTTAAAGTCAGATACATTTTCTAGTATTTTTCTAATCTGTGCGTTTTGTGTAAAAAATCAGATTAGATTGCTAATCATTTGTAGGAATCCAGAATAAATTGAGCTCCCATTTCCCCAATGGCATAGCAGGCAGCTTGAATGTTGCTTGACACGATTTCTGGCATGATCGAGGCATCTATGACCCTCAATCTCCCAGTCCCAAGAACCCTTAAGGTTGAGTCCACAACAGCTGTGGTGTCCTCGGCCCTTCCCATTTTACAAGTCCCACATGGATGATACACGGAGAGAGTGTAATGTCGCAGGTAGCATTCCCAATAATCCAAGCTCCTATACTCAAGATGTTTGCACGAAGGGAACGGCGTTGGATTCAATCTTCCTCCAATAGCTCTAAACACGTTGGTTTCTTCAACTAAAGCTATTGCTTTAATTATGCCTATTTGCCAACATGAAACAAAAAATAAATAATTATAGTAGTTTGCCCAAGATTTCATTAATTGTGATTATTTAAGAACAAATTGGGGGCATTCTTTGTCTTTATTAGTTTATGCTTAATTATTATTGTATTCATTGTACATTCAAATGCATTCTCTAATTTATAGAGTTTTTCCCGATATATTTAATTATAAGTCTAAATGAGAAATAAAATATTCTAGTTTTTGACCTTCTAAAATGATGTTCACATCATATTCATTGGAGAGGTAGTTTGGGTTGATGAGCGGCCGTTGATTGGGGTCAGCTGAGGCAAGACGAATTTCTCCTCTTGACTTTGGCCTGGTGGCGACGCTCATAATGTGGAAAGAGTCCCTTTCAGCCGCAGGCCTGTAGAATTCTTCCGCAATTTGAGGATTTAGATTGTAGAGCGTCGCCAGGGTCTCTGGCCCTTGACGATGAATCGGGATGGCGAGCAAAATGAGTTGTATGTCCGCCCACGAAACCCCCGTCGCATTGAGCCGCTCTTGGGAGAGGTGTGAGTGAAGGAAACCCGTGGCTGCCACGCCAGACGCACTCAAAGGCCCTGTCCCATTTAAGGCATAATTGAAGAGATGCGAAGGGCCCGAGTCTCGATCTAATAAGAAGGTCAGCGGTTGGTCAATGAAAAATGGGCCGACAAGTCCAACTGTAACATTAACATAAAATGTGCAAATTATACCTATATCTAAAATCAATTTGTCAATTCATCTATTATTTTAATAATAATAAATAAATAAACTTACTGACGTGATCCTGTAAATTTTTTCCAACTGGCAAATCAACTTTCGTCTTGATCTGTAAAAAATAGCGAATGTGATTTAAACATTACTTAATTAAGCGAAATGACACCCATAAACACATTCTCTCACGCCACTTCATGGTGTATGCATAAAATAATATATAATACAATCAGTGTATATATAACAGATAACAAACGAATAACAAGTTGGTTGATTGATGTTTTTAACGCTTTGTTGCATCATTGAAAGTGAATGCTAATTATATTGCATTTACCCCAATGGACTCAAGATGCTCCTTTGGTCCAATTCCAGATAGCATAAGAATCTGGGGTGATCCAATTGCTCCAGCACTGTGAAATTACATTCATTTATTTTCTTGGTCAAGAGATGAAACATTGATCGTTTTCTGTCTTACAAATATCAAAAGATATATTTCATACCTTAAAATCACTTCTTTGCTTGCTTTTGCCGTTCTCATTACACCGAATCTTTCATATTCAACTCCGTATGCTTCGTTAGCATCATTCAGTAAAATCTAATTTGAAACAATATTTAAATAATTAACAAAATGATACTGCAAAAGAGTTATTTAAATCTATTTAATAGCACTTTTGTCACAGTTGAGAATTTCCGAATGATAAGTGATTTTTTCCTCTGGTCTCTGATGGGTTGAAGAAAAGCTTGAAAGGCTCCCCAACGTCGTCGATTCTTCGTAGTGTAAAAGAGTTGCGAAAATCCTTAACATGCAAAGGCAAACAACAATGAAAATCCTTCACTTTGCCCAGTTTAAATGTAATATAGTTAATAAATTAAAATAAAGGATAAAACATGGTTATATAAGTAATATAGCATGCGACTCGCCTTCGTCAAAAGGTGCATTGATGTCCACATTTGGGTAACCAGCTTCTTCAGCAGCTTTAACAAACTGCGTGGCAAGGTTGTTAAATGGACTTGGCTCAACATTCACTTCACCCCCAAAACCATGAAAAAACGCTAGAGCAGAGGAATAAAAAGCAAATCATCAAACAAACTACAATTCGTGTTTGTTTTCTTCGTTATTCTCATTAACTCATTATAAATCATAATCATGCTTCATTATTAACTCATTTAGTAAATTCATTATTATAAAATCATTAAAGCTACAAAGTAAAAGTAAAAATATATTTTATATTGAAATAAAGGTAATTTAATTAAAAGGTTATTGGGAAAAAATGATTTTTCAAACTCACGATTTCCTTCATGACTAGCATAATTTTCTGACATTTTAAAAAAAGGTAAAATGCTCTCGTAGCTCCATCGATGATCTCCGGTTAATTGTGCCCAGTTGTCATAATCTAATGGATGTCCGCGAACATAAGCCATAAAGTTCAAATTCGACGTTCCTCCTAAGGATCTTCCACGAGGCCATAGACTTTGCTATATAGAAAATCATTTATAAAAAAATAGCAATAAGGTAAAAACTCCATTAATTACCCAAATATTATTCATATGAAATTACAAAGTTATTGAGAGATTGACAGGCATGGTCTTGTGGTGTTGTTCTATAAATCCAATCAACTTGAGGGCTATTGAGGAACAAAGGTGCTGCTGCTGGAATCGACTGCAGTGGATTTGGTTCCCCTTTTATTTTCATATTTCATTTTTATTAAATTAATGCTAATTTTGTGAAAGTGAACATAGTAAAAAATGTATGACAAATTATGAGTTTGCAGATAAAAACAACTTTCTTTACAAAAGTTATTGAAAAATGTCATATTACCCCCGGCTTCAATAAGAAGAACTTTGTATTCTTTACTTAACCTATTAGCCACTACGGATCCTGAGACTCCTGACCCAACTAAAACTCACAAAATTTCATTGTAACCTCACTTTTTAAAAATAATTAAAATATTGTATATTAAAATACCAACAATGAAATCAAAAGTCTCATGTTTTTCTAAGACGTTCAGCCGCTCAGAGAACTCGTCCAGCACTGAATATTCAAGAATGAAGATCGGAATGACGGCAAAGCCTCCATAAAGGGCTAAAGACATGATAGTTGAGACCAATGGGCTTAATAAGCCATTCCTAACACTTTGCCTCTCCATGTTCATGACAGTTTTCAATTTTCAATCAACTTTACTTTAAAACACAAGAAAACAAAATATATAACTTTGTTTCAGAAACACTTTTATTAATCAACAATGTATGGTTTCAACAATTGATGTAATCTTTCCTTTACTAACTTACAAACTAAAACTAAAGAAAAACCATAACTTTTCACAAAACATTTATTGTAATAATTGGTCAATTATCACGGGTTAAAATTCTCATGTTGAACTTTGACTGTCTTTTGTTATTTTCTGTTATAACTTAAAATTACTCTTTCTGTCTGATCAACTCAAAGTATTGAATGTTGAAGTCATCGAAGCAAAAGAAACTTTCTCATTATTCTCACGCTGAAAGCCACAAAGCGACTGACCATAAGAATCCAACGTAATCGAGAGTAAAAACTCCTATATCTCCTATCATCATGAGAAGGATCTTATTGAATAATAGAAAGTCACGCTTATTGCCGTTAGCTTGTTTAGGCCTTAAGAGGAGAGAGCGAGAGGCGAGCAGATGAATGAAGCACAATGGATTACAAGTTGCAAGTGAGTAGAATAAGTTGTAATTTAATTCTTACCTGTGAATTTCAATATACTTTACTATATCAGCATACAGAATTATAGAGAGCTTATTGCAGCCCAGCCCTGACTGCATTTCAATATTCACTCAAAAACATGCATAGATTTGGAACCTATTAAAAAGCTAACATTACTGTATGAATAATTGTTGAATTTCTTAATATTTTGAATTATTTTAATTTTATTGAATAAATGACGAGAATTATTAGAATATAAAATAATAATGATAAGAATTACATACTTGCCGTCATTATGTAGTTATATTATACAATGTATTTATATAATTTATGCATATTTTAAATAATGTGAAATTTAAGATTTTACTAGATTCGACTTTTTTTTATTAACATCACAATAGCATCAAATGACTAGAGATTGCATTAATTTAAGTATCTTTAAAACCAATAAAAATTAAAGTGTAATACCTAATTATATATCATAAATTGATTATGAAAAATAAAATGAGATATTGAAGTTTTTTAAACAAATAAATAGAAGTTGAATAATGAGAACAATTTTTGAGATTCAATAAGTAATAAGTAATTCTTCAAATGCTCGAGGTTTTTATGCGATTTGTTTTCCAGGAGGAATCATCCATTGAGAATTATTGCACACAAAGTTGATTGTATTTTTTACGACTTTTGTGTTTAAAGAAGTATCTCTGATGAGTAATTAAACGTTGCTATTATTTTGAGCGTTAATAAAGGGGTAAGATCTTGTATAATAATTAATAAATACTGACTCACATCACCGACATACATAACTATAAAGTCTTACAGAACCGTAGAAATTACAAGCTTATTAAAAATATTTTATAAATGTGCGAAATTTCTATATTCACAAAGGTATTTTAATTCATAATTAATTAATTTGTGATTCCAACTACTTTTATCTATCATTGTTGAGTATAGCTGTTAACAAACTTGTTAATCCTTAAGTTTAACAACGTCTAGCGTTCACAATATGTTCACACAAAGATTCTAATAAATATTTATACTATTGAAATGTTATATCAGCAAAAAACGTTTTTGAGACATTCTGAATACAATAATCAAATCTTTTAATAAAATCCACACTTTGGTTAATCATCGCTAAATGCCATATTAAATGAATGTTAATTAGTGAGTGAGTGAGTCGAGACGCTGGACGAGTCGTCGTCACGCAAAAGATTATTCAGATTCAGATGAAGACTTTGAACCATCAGAAGAGGAAGAAGAAGAGGAATCCCAATCAGAGTCAGCTCTCCTCTTGTAAGGAATTGGTCGCTTCCGTGCGCTAATTAGTTAGGGCAAACGAGTTAGTCAAAAACACTCTTTAATCATTTCAAGTTAGGTCTTTGTATAATAAGCTGCGATAAAATTATTAAAATTGTTAAAATAATTTTAAGCGTCATTGTCAATCATTTAAACATGCAAATTGATGTGAAATCTTGTAAAATGCAGGACAAATGAATATTATAATTGTTATAGGTATTATTTAACGACTAAAAATAAGAGATTGGTATATTGGAAATGCAATTAATAACAAAATTCCATGCTTAATAGATAGTACTAATAATATATATAAAATATGTCATTTTAACGTCTTTTTTGTTAAGTTTGTGACCGCCAAGAAAAATAAAACAATTAAAAGCAAATGAAAATGAATATTTTGTATTTATTTAACAAAGCAATAAATTAATCATTTTGTACATTTGAACTTAAAATGACATTCATAAGTCTAACAAATAATTAAAATAGTCTTAATTGGTGTATTTAATACTATAAGAAATAGTAAAGTATTTTATATGAACTAGATACAAATACACTACTTATAAAATTATACTTTATACAAATGATAAATGAATTAATCAATAAAAAATCTTAAAAACAATCATCAATCTTAATTTATCAGGAGAACAATAATAAAAGTATAATAGGTTTGTAATCTTTGTAATAATAATTTATAATGTAACATGACAGAGCAGAGACATACATAATTTGAAAATTTACTTTATAAGAATTTTAAATCTATGAACGAGTCAGCCATTGGAATTTGGGTAAAAAGAAGCGGAGTGCAACGGCAACAAAAAAAGTTGGTAACGGGCGTAAATGAAAATCAATCTCTTCGCTTCCTACTCCTGAAAATAAAAGAAAAAACAATTTTACTAAAAGTCCAAAGTCAAATCACCTTGTAATTCGTCTCCGGTCGAGAAACGAGGGCGAGCCTCGTCGACGAGGAATAGAAACCGAAGATTTAGACGAAGACCTCGAACTCCTCGATCTAGAACTATTTGATCTCGAAGAAGGGGATCGCGAGCGGGACGAGGAGGAAGTTCGAGAAAAGGATGATCTTCTGGAGGACCCACGAGAAGAATACGCAGAAATGACAGATTTCTCTTTACTCCTCGAGCGAGAAATCCGACTATGATGGCTGTGTCGCTCGTCTCCACTTGAAGGAGTCGGGGAGCGGGTCGGGTTTTTGTCCTTTTTCTCCTCCTTGGGTTCCTCAGGAGGGAGGGGGAGGAGGGGAGAGAGCGACTTTGAGTTCGAGGACTCTCCTTCCTCGCAACCCAACTCGACAAGTGTGAAATGAGTCGAGTCGGCCTCCACTATGGCATTGTCGCCCTCGCCGCCCTCGCGGAGGAACGTAAAGGTCGAGATGGGAAGTGGGGAAGAAGAAGAGGCTGAAGAGCAGCAAGAAATAACTGAAGGCTCCGATCCACACTCACACTCCCGACTCAACACACAAACAAATGGATCTCTCATATACACAGTTACAAGTCTTATAATTATTATAAACCATTCATTTATATTTTTAATATCCTCATCTATTATTAATATACAAATTTCTAAAATAAATAAATAAGTTCGTATAATTGGCCAAAGGTGTTAACAATTTGTATTGATCAACTCACCCATTCCGATCCCTCTCCCGGTCCCGCGATCTGGGTCTCTCGGTCTTATCGGTTCGCCTAAGACGAAAAAAACAGAAAATTAAAATCGAAATTTAAATATAATTAAAGAGAAATTAAAGCGATACTTTTCTAATCAGAGATTTAATATTTAAATCCTAATTGGGAAATGGGAAATACAGTTTAACTCTAATTACGAAGCCTGTTCAATTTCCTACTTAATTAGTGATTAAATGGGCATTTAAGAAGCGTATTGATATTTTTGTGTGAAATATTGGAATTTGGAGGTGAAGTGATCCCTAGAATATTAACATGAATTATTTGTAAATATTTACAAATTGACATTTATTTAACTATTTAAATAATTTAAGGGATAGGGTGAAGGGGGAAAGGATTCAAAGGGGGAGTCTAGAAATGTGAGAAAGCTTAGAAAAGTTGAAAGTGTGAAGAAGAAACTACAAAAATTCTTTTCACTAAAGACACAGTTTTGTAAAGAGAGTTAAAGTTAGAGAAATTACTTAATGAATAAATAGAAATAGAAGAGAATGATATTTACATTAAATTATTAAAATTTTAAAGTCTATGAGATTGTGTGACGAGACATTCACTTGTGAGTTTACCTTCCATTTCCATTTTTCCCCATGATGACTTCTCCAGAGATCACAATTAATTAGAAAAAAATATTTCCTTCCGTTATTCATACTCACAGTCAAACGGGTTAAAAGTATTTTTAAGCATATAAATACGCAATAATACTTATTTAACGATACAATAAACTATATAATTATGAGTTATATTTATTACAATATAGCTGAAGATGATTTGTTTAAATTAAATTATTTTAACTATTATTAACATTAATTAAATATGACCAGCATTTTAACGTTTCTGCTCCCATTTTTATTCCTCCATTCAGACAACAATCATTTATTTTATGATTGAATTAATAATTAAATTATCAAGGAAAATGTCAATAAAAGAACGTTCCGTGCAAAATAACCATGAAAAAATTATTAAGTGTTTTAATTAGCAAAAATGAAAGTTGTCCGTCGGAGGAAATCCTCTGCTAATACTTAAATTTATGAACCCCCATTTACAAATTTAATGTATATTTAAAAGAGAAAAATGGGGAAAATTTAACCAGAAACGAGTCCGTAAGCCATGTTGTAATGTAAAAAATGTAGAAAAAACAGACGTTTTAGCATTTAAATTACACAATCGTCTTTTGCAAATATTTTAAATTTTGAATGAGAAAGAGGTTAAGAAGAATTGAAAAATGATTTCTTAATTACCTGCTGCTGCTGTGATGATGAGATTTCTTTGACTTCTTCTTCTTTTCCTTCTTTCGCTTCTTGGTCTTTCTCGCCTCGTCTTCAGAAGAGGAAGAGCTGGATGACGAAGAGGAGGAACGACGCTTCTTGGATTTCTTCCGCTTCTTCTCTTTCTCCTTTTGGACTTTCTCGCCTTTCCCTTCCTATTTAGCAGAAAAGTACTAAATAAATAACAAATCGACGAATATTCCATTCTACCATTTCTAGTTTTCCATTCTTTAAACTTACGTTAATAAAAAAAGTTCAATTTAAATAAAAGAAAACTGAATAATTTAATCAAATACCTTTGACTGCTCACTGTTGTTAATCACTTCCACACTGTTGCTATTTTCTTCCTTGTCTGAGGACTTAATGGAGCTCATCGACGATCCCGGGATAAAATCCTCCCGAATTCCAAACGCATTTTTTGCCTTGTCATTCTTTTCCTCTTGAGCTAGCGAGAGCTCATGACTGTCTCGAGCCCTATAATAAAAAACAAATATAGTGAAAATGGACAAAATACTATATTTGATCCTAAGGTATTTACAGCTCTTACTTTTAATTAAAATAATATTCCAATGTTAATAATCTTTAATAATGCATCTTTAAACAAATCAATGCAAAAATCTGCATCAGTAACCTAACCTAACAAGGTAATACTTTTATTTATTCAATTTAAAGCAATAAGGATGTGAACCTTCGTTTCCTCCTTCGACAACAGCAACAACAACTTGAAGGTGAAGGAATAAACACGAGCCTTCCTCTCTGCCTGCCTAATTTAACCAAAGGATCTCGCGAGGGAGGGAAAATGACAAACTTCCTCTTCTTCTCTTCAATTAGATTTGTGAGAACAACGGAGTCTCTGTGATTATTATGCGAGTCTTTGTTCCTCGTCCTATTTGTATTCAAATTCCGGTGTCTTTTGGGCTCCTCGGCCTGGGCCAAGAACTTGGCAAGGGTGAAATTCACATTATTATTACTTGTTCTGCTGCTGCTAACTGGGATCCTCTCCTTCGAAATCGACTCAACGACCGAAATGTTCTCTGGGAATTTATTCCCTTCTTTACCTCCTCTGGGGTCTTGAGAAGCATTTTGATGATTCTTACTGCTATGATGATCCGTTTCGCTAATTAATTCCTCTCTTATTTTACTCCTAGCTGGCGACGTACTATGATTGCTTATTATAATGTTGGAAGACATTTTTGGAAGACTTCGTTTCTTATAAATATAATTATTTAAGTTTCTTATTTTACATTTAGTTTCTTAAAAATTTACAAAGTAGCCTTAAAGTTAAGATTGGAAGACTTGGATGTCCCTAAATTAAAATTGATTCTTAAATGAGCTCAACCCATTGTTTTAAACGCTTTGTAAAACTGAATGAAATTAGGAAACCGCTAAGCGGATCCAAGATCCTTGTGGGATGAACAAGCCAACAGAAGACCCACACACTGCATTGATCAATAATTCAGAAGGAACGGGGAGGGCGCAGGCTTCAGTGTGTTCAATCTCGCCCAGATTCCCATGTATTCCAGAGTGCCACTGGGAGATAAAAGGAAATTATTGATCCGTCCTGTTCTCCGGCTCTCTCCCCTTCATCACACACACACTGGGCTAATAGAATCAAAACCATTATGCATCCTACTATGCAGGGGAAAAACGACATTTATATGAAATCACCTTCATCATCCTATTTTACGGCCTATGTTGAAATACATTTGTTGGAACTTCAACTGGGCTAACCGTTGAATCAAATGTGCGGCCAAATGATGCATTTTTCAGAATGGACGAGAGTTAAGCTAAGCTTTTAATAAGTATGACTTACATGGCTCTTCCGGACGAATCTCTTTGAAATGGAAATGACTTTTGTTTCTCTGCTAGCAATTTAATACGAAAGGCGTTGACTTGCTCATCAATTTTATCTTCGTCCATTTCCTGTTCTTCAAGGAGCTCACGAAGTTCCATACACCGCACCTAATTTATTAAGTAATTAATGTAATGGAGGAACGGATTTAAAAGGTTTAAACCTCAAGTTCTTGTTAAATGAAAAGAAATAAAAATGTAGAAATTACCTCTGTTTGCCTCCGTCTTTCGTGTTCAACCAATTCGGGGTCAAAAGGTCTAACTGCAGCATCTTCTTTGATTTGGTAGTCGGGAACTTTTTCTTTTGTTTTTCTCACAGCGGACAAATTTCGAGTGACGAAGCCATTGGTCCCTGACCCTCTCGGGGTCGTCAGCCCAATTCCGTTGTACATTTTTCAAAAGAGTGCAACTAAACTTAAAGAAAACAATTTTATCAATTAGCTCAAATTCAATTACAAAAACTTTTACGCATATATGAAAAATAGTAAAGAATGAGTAGAAAATTTTATCTTGAGCAAGTAAATTAATGAGTACATTAAATAACCAAAAATGATTACCTTTTTAAAACTCGACTTAGGTAAGCTTCGTATTTCAAAATGGCAATTATAAAAAATCAAACTTTTTATATTATAAAAACAAGAATTCGAACCGAAGAACAAATAACAAAGATGAGTTAAATGAAGAATCCAAACTCTGCTGAGTAATAGCTACAATCAAATTCTCCAAATCGGATGGGTCAAGTTCTTTAGAAAACCTAAATTAATTACATTTCCAATGAAAATCGTCTTTAAGCCGAGCGACTAGATTTGCTTGAGGAGCCAAACAGCCACAAACTGACACACACAAGAAGATACAATTCACAGTACAGGGAAAAATACTATGGAGAGACTACGCAAGAAACACTTGTAATTTGAACCACCAGATGGTGATGAGTGTGCCATGTATGGGTAAAGTAGACGCGAGTTTAATTAGGTAAATAACGTTTGTATGAGCAAAGATGCTTGATTTTTATACCTAGTTTAATGTGATTCTTGATGACGATCAATTTATTATGAACTATTAATTTATGAACTAGTATATGACCTTGTTACTTAATTTAAGCATATTTAATTATTTAATATAATCTGTTAAATGAAGTTGAATGAAATTGAGTTTGCAGAGCGAAGAGTTGGAAATGAAATAAATGAAAAAATTGGAATGAAGTTTATTTTATTAATTGGCATATTATTTATAATGTAATCACGTCTAATGTACAAAGTACTGTTGTAGACTACTTGAGATTTCAAAGAGTTGATTCATAATTATTATACATTTATATTATACTAGTCAATAATCACTAGTCACAATACACAAACCGATGGAATTTATATTGTAGGCATTGCAGTTATTTAATCTTAAACTGATCTTAAACTAGTCTGTAAACACTCCTAATTTCATTTTCGCTAAATTTACAATTAAATAATACTTACAAGTAAGATCGGTTTGCTCATTTATCCAAAATTGGAAATCATTTCATTCCAATTTTTCCCCAAACAATTATACATAATTTTAAAATTGAAGTAATCAGCACATAACTTCTTGATTATTTACCATACGATAGTAAAGTTGGAAATTATGATTACAATATAATCGACCATTTGTCATTGTTGTGTTCTTAATGCTTTAATAATCAAACAACGTCTGAGCTTAAAATAATTATAGTTGTAACATTTATTTAATAATTCATATGAATAATATTCAATACCTCGATTAATTATTAATTATGAAAAATTGCATTAAAATATAAAAATAAATCTTAAAAGTTAAAACACAATAAGAGACAAGATGTAATAAATTCTTAATTATCATACCTCAATGCAAAAATTTTAACAATTAAATAAAAAAAATTACTTAAAATTTAACTAGGTATTCAAACAAATGTAAATTATAATGAATCATATAACCATTAAAAATCTAAAAATTTAAAATTATGGAGAAAGTAAAAGAAATAATTAAATCATTGGTATATAAGAGACAATATAGTAAGTAAATATTAAAATAAATTAAAATTTTTAGTAATCCTGATAATTAAATATAATATTAGGTTATGTATAAATACAAGTATGATCCGTGGTATTGACTCAATCATGCGTTTAAGTTCTAATGGACATCACATAATGACAATTAATTATTTCCAATTTCTAAAATATTTTATTTGTAATATGTAAATAACTACACTAATGTGCACTTGAAAGCATTTCTTGTAAAGATACAATTAAAATGAACTACTTAAGAGCTCTAATTTCACACATTAATCAGTTATTCCATATAATTAAAAACACAAACATGGGTATTTTATTATATAATGACATGATAAATTGATATATTCATAAGTTCTGCTCATGAGTTTCATAAGTAATAAGTACGTGGGGAATTCTGAATAAGTAGAAAAAAGGTACGAGAGGGCAAAGGAATCAACAGAATCTCTCGGAAATCTTAATTATAATGGTAACTCTGACATGAAATGGAATTTCTTTGGTGAAGTCTTGAGGTGTTGGAGTAATTAGATAGCAGGAGGTGAAGGCGTGGGTGAACTCGAGTCGTGGTCTAAGTCAAGGCTGTCACCGCTTTCATGTTTTCTCAAGTGTCGGTCCAGGTTCGTCTGTTGCCCGAAAGCGCGGTCACACAATGGACACCGAAATGGCTTCTCCTATCGAAAATGATACGATTTAGATTTATTTCCTTTACGCATTATATCATTATTTAATATTATATAATTTATTTGTTGAAAATGAAGATAAATTTTTAGTGAATATTTATTTATTATATAAAAGGTCAAATAAATTAATAGTAATGAATGTATATTAGAGGGTTAATTGATTAAATGGCATTCTTCACGGCGCCACTAACTTTGTGATGAATGTTTCGGACGTGTCTTTGGAGATTCGATGAGATTGAAAAGCTCCTTTCGCAGAACCGGCACTTGTACGGCTGTTCCCCCGTGTGCGTCCTCAAATGTCTTGTCAAATTCGCTGACCGTGGGAAGACTTTTCCGCAAAACTTGCAGCTATACCTGCTAGGCATAAATGAAATGAAGAAACCATATAGAATATCTTTTCATTCCATCAAGTTACATAACAATTTAAATATCGCCATTGATCAAATCAAGAAGTAACAATGAACAACCTAAATTGTACTTTCCTAGATAGATATAATAATATAATAAATAAATAAAAATCGAATTGACTTTCAACTCACCTGTTTCCAACTTTGCCTTGCCAGACGGTGTTTGAGGGCGTGAGATTATTGCTGAGATCATTCCTCGGAGAAAGGGAGTTGTGGAAGAAAGGACTAAAGGGATTCGGATGAAATCCCGGCGGAAGCGTTGGAAAATGCGGACTCGATGGATGAGAAAATCTTGAAAAGGGATGAAGCGGACGAGGAGCCACGATTTGAGAAAAGGCAGAGGCTTTCTCATCAAACTTCCTCTGGGCTGCAGCCGCCTCTTCCCTCTCCCTCTTCTGAAGCTCTTCAATGTACACGCCGGAGTTCCTCCGGTGTTGTAAGAGATGAGAGCCATTTTCAACTCCTTTTGAGGCGCTCCGCAAAAGACGCTTCGTCTCTTCCTCCCCAGGTGACCCGTTATTATTGTTACTCTGCTTGTGACTCCGGTCCTCTTCCTTCTTCCGCTCGCTCCGCTCAAGTTTCCTTTCAAGTTCACCAGCCGAGTCGATCGGAGTGCTCATCCGCTTGTTCTCACTCCGCTTGTTCTCTTCCTTAGCTGTGCTACAGCTCTCCTTGTTCTCCCGTTGGACGCTGAGATCCAACGGTGTGTCGTTTTTCTTCCTCTCATCCCCGTCAGGCGACCTGGTCCGAACATTCAGTGAGCGATGGAGGAAATTGGGGCTCGGACTCATTTTCTTCATCTTGGGCGAAGGTTCTGAGGAAGGCGAGAGCGATGGTGATCGTCGGAGCCCATTGGTAAATTTATGAAGATGACTCTGGGACAAAGTATTATTCTGTCCAGCTACGGCCGCCGCAAAGAGTTGCGGGCAAAGCCCGGGCAACCCCGCAAATGGATTGTAAAGGGGAAGCGACGGAGGGAAGATCATAGGGAATCCCGGAGGTTTGTCGGCCGTGAGAAACTGCTTATTGGATCTCATGTCCAGGTGATTATTCTTGCTATTGAGACTCGTAATTGAGGGAAGATTCGGAGAGGAATGTGCAGATCCACTGTTATTGCTCGACGGCGGCGTTGAGCCGTTGTTGTTCAAACTCTTGACGTCGAGTCGCAGGGTTTCCATCACAATAGGCTGGGGCCGGTCAACGATGGAGTCCTCGGGGGAGGATTTGGGCGGGCGCTCTGGCGGGTGGACTTGAGGGATAATGTGGTGGGACTTGAGCGAGGAGGACAAAGGAGCTGGCGGGAGCGGGAGCGGAGAGAAGGGGAAGTGATTGGAAGGGAGGCGAGGTTTATTGGGATTGATTCCTCCTTGGGAGCCTTGCGAGGCAGCGTCGCAGAACCGCTTGTGCTTGGCCAACGCTGCTGAAGAGGCGAACGGCGCTGAGCATTTGTCGCAACGGGATTGGGCTCTACAGTCCGCGTGCATCCGCTTGTGACGACACAGGTTTGAGAATTGAGTGTAGCTCTTCAGACACACCTTAGGAACCAAACGAATCATCTCTTTTCGATCGTGCTTAAAGGAAAAAACCAATAACGCCAATTGATTCCCTTTCCTCATCAGTCCTAATTTAGTAATTGGCTTATTGAGGGTTCATCATTCCATGTATATTCCTTATTATTTTATGTCTGAATATCCTATATAAACTTCCTCAAAGTCTTGAAACTAACAATGGAGATTCCAAATCATACCGTATTAAATAAATCTTAAGATGAAAACAGATGAAAGCAAACCACTACTAGAGAACAGTGGACTATAGTAAATAAAATATAAAGTTAAAGTAATTTTAAATAAAATTCTAATGATTTTGTACGGCATTGACGTTCTTTGTAAAAGATTAATCAAATCCTGAAATAATAATAAAATGATCTTGAATAATCATTTAGTGTGACTCAGTGGTTAATTATGAAGGTTATTTGTATAAAAAGGAATGGGAAGTTGATGGAAATATTGTGAGATTGATTTGCGGTATTTTGCAATACAATTTTCTGGTCCTAAACATCCTCCATGGTATCCCTCACCTAATACAGATGTTTTTGGCCCGTGTGAGTGAGGTAGGCCGAGTTGAATGGAAAGGCGGCGAACCCTGCGACTATATGAGTATTGAACAACTATGGGATCATGTCAATGTCAAATGTCAGCTCGATGAAGGAGAAAATTCAACTATTGGTCTCTCTATGCCTCGACTTCTCTCCTTCACTCTCTCAACTATTCCTAACCCATAAATATATGCGCTTCAAGGTAGCCTGTTCTTTTCAATTCCATTTTCACTCTTTCCGCTCCAATGATTCTCCATATATTTTTTCTATACCAATCCTATCAGTAGTATTGCTATTTTGAACTTTATAACGATTTCAAAATAAAACATTTGGAGCAATGTATGAAAAGTTAGTTAAGAATTGGTTAAGAACAATTAATAATTTAAACTTTGCTAAGCTTCGAATACGCATAAACACATCCACGATTGATCATTATGAAATTATCATTATGGAATATATTTTATATTTTTCAACTCGTGTTAGATGACGCGTTTCAAGAAAGATTGAAAAGATAAATAAATAGAAATTTCTACAATTGACAACTTTCTCTCACCTCGCATTGGAATGGCTTCACCGATGAATGAATATGTGCGTGTTGTTTTAAGCCTGATGAAGTTGCAAAAGTCTTCCCGCACTCTCCACAAGCATGAATCCGAGGACTTGTGTGTTGAGCTCTAAATAACGATCATAGTTGATGATTAAAATAAAATTTGGGAGCCATTAAGATTAAGGTTATAAAGAATATATTTTTCTAAATATATAAATTAAATTAGAATAGATTGTACTTCGAATATAATTTTCAACCTTAAATGTCTCTGAAGAGACGCGATGTCCGTAAGAGATCTTCCACACTGTCCACAAGGGTACTTCTTTATCCCTTGGCCCCCAAGCCGTTGACTCGAACCGGTTGAGATGGGCGAAATTGGATCCGAGCTCCCAGGGGAGGTCAGATGACCCGAGAGGATGAACCCAGGGGAGGATAAAGCACCAAACCCGTTGTTGTTGTTGTTCCTCGTGAGACTATTGTTGTTGTTGAGCAAGAGGCTCCGCTCGTCGTCTGAGGAAAACTCCTCTTCGTTGTCGTTCTCTTCGTGGTCGTTCTCCTGGTCCTCGTCCTCGCTAGCCCGACTCTGGCTGTCGTTGAAGAGGGCAAAGCTCTCTAAACACCGGAACAAAAGAGAAGAGCAGGTGAGGAGAAGTCGGATTACACGCGGGTAAACGTCTTCATTCAACAACTCCCCGACTCGCTGAGAGTTCCTTTGGTGGAGAATCAAATGAGGGATCCTCTCAAGGACTGACACGGCCCTTTGAAAATCCACAATCAAAGGGCACAATAGGAAGTGGGTGGGAGAGGAATCAGGGAGCTTCGGTCAAAAGTCGTGATAAAAAGATGACACCTGGCTGTTCCGGAAATTCGGTTATCGTCACGGTAAATCGTTCGCGAGGGGCTCGTGCTCAAAGTTCTCATATTATATCCTCATTATTATACAAGTGCTCAATGGATTATAACAATTATTTAATCTTTTCTAAAGCGGGAAATCCGTTAGCAGCTTTTGCCTTTACGAGTACTTTACCTGTCCTGTATGATTGAACATACTTACTCCCTGTTTTATATATTTATCATGGCTATGCTCTTCTATTGTATAAAATACACTACCGACATTAAAATACATTATCCAAAACGCAAAATTCTTATAAAAATACCAATTTATAGGGGGTTATTCAGCTAATGTTGAGCATGTAAAAATTAAAAGCATCAGGCCGAGGTTATCATATGAAACCCGAGTTTGAGTCTCGCGACCCAGTTGTTTCCGGTAGTCATCTTTTATCCAAGTCCAAATCAGTTCCGATCCTCAAACGGAACAAAAGCTCTACCAGTATATTACTACAATATTAAAGGTACAAGTTTTCTATACAGTCATAAGTGAGGGGCTGACAAGGAGTGAATCTGACCTGACTCACCGAGGAACAATTCACCTCCAATTGTGAACGAGGTTGAGAAGGGGGGAAGAGACAAGATAATGATGATAATTGAGACCTTTGAGCTGCCGGTCATTGAAGAAGAATATGAAAAGTAGGAAGAAAGGGACACACAACAAGGCCAGTCTTCTTTGGCCAATTCTCTCCCAGACCCAGAGGACAGTGAGGGATAGGTGAATGAAAGCGAGGTGAAATCAAAGGGATTCCTCCCAAGCCTCCTGACTCTTCTCATCAATGGAGATATGTAAGGGAGATTAGAGGAGTCGTCGGAGTAAATAAATCAGACGAAGCTTCCCCACTGCGAGCCAAGTGAGCCCCTTGAATGAGCCAAAAGGACCGGAGAGCTTGCGAGAAGGAGCAGCTGAGGAACTTCCGGTTTCAGGGAAACCATTTCAGGTATGTTAGACTTTTCATATTCGACTCGTACGGTGGAATAACAGTCATATTTATCATGTGTGTGTGGAGTTTGTATGAGGGATATACGAGGATTCCGAGGATTCCAATAGATAATGGTTGGTCATGGGAGCCCTTGAGGTTTCCTTTTATATTTGATATTACAGGCCGGCCTTTTACCTTTGTGACTGTGACTCGAGGCCTCTTCATCGGCTGAGGATCCTGTGGATGACACTTCGTCCTCACCATTCTGAAAGCAAAGGAAGTAAGGGAACATGTTAGTAGTTGAATATGGTTGTGAATTTACCAACATCATTCCCCTCCGCTCCTTGTCATCGTCCCCTTCATCATTCCAAAGTCCAAACATTGCCCAATTCAAAAGCCGCACATTATACTAAAAATCGATTTATCAGTTGGTGATCTTCCGGGATTTTGTTCAATTCCTGAGGCCCTTTGTGATTGCAGCCATTAATGTATGTATTCCTGGTTCAATCCCATAATAAAATGCATAGAATAAACTTCAAATTCAAAACTAACATGAACTGTTAAAATTCCGAATAATATTTAAATAACTTTTACTAATAACTATACTTATGATTTTACTCATTAGTTAACAATAAATGGACAGTTTGTCCACTTTAAAATAATAAATGATTAAAGCATGATCTTAATTTTTAAGTATAAATGAATATTTAGCCAGTAATAGATAATTAAAGGGAAAGGTAAAAAATGCTTGCATGCTTCATCGCTTCCTCAATCACCCTCAGAACACAAGGACTTTGACCGGATTCACTCTTAAGTGCGGAGAGGATTCCTGCTTCATCATTATTATTTCCGAAACTATAGTATATGCATGTTAACGTATGTCTGGTGTGTTTGGTGCTTGTGTTAGTCGATGAGTCCAATGTGATAGGAATAGGTGATTAGGATGCATGGGAAGCGAGGGTAATTACTCAACCTGCCTTGCCGGTCGAGGGGAAGAAAACTACGGAAGAGAAATGCATTATTATTACTCTGACTTATAAACCTTGTCAGACTTTCTGACTTTCCTTTCCTACAAACAAATATAAATTTCACCATTCACATTGCCTAAATATCTTTCTGCCTTACGTCATCTCATACTTATGATACAAGGATGAAAAATGCAAGTATTACAATGCTACAACATATGCAAACAGTATATATTTACTATGCATTTATTAACTATAATAAAACTAGTATATTAGTAAAAGTCAATGATAAAAAGAAGCTGATTTACATTTAAAAATACAGAATAGCCACTATATCTCACAGCCGCAATGATAATCTCCAAAGAATACTCCTATGTCAAACTCGTTAGAATATTATTTGTCTGGTATCTCCCCTTGTAATCCTTTAATACCAAAATCACCATATACAGACAATATTATAATACTTACAAGCAACCAGTACAATAAGTGCATGCGATATAACAAAGAAGTGCGAGTGTTGTTTGTTTGAACCAGAATATTGGGATATGATTGAGAGTCAAACACGTAATGGGTCATTATGGCTCGTGGTGTCCTTTCCCCTTTAGACGCAGGTGAGGTCTGAGGGTTAATTACCTCTATCTATTCCCCCATCTTATGAATCCACTTCCCTCCAAGAGGGATAAAAGTCCAAGTCAGTAGATTGCGGATAACGGCCCGACTTTGGCCCAACCAACGGTTCCGTGCGGGACTTCCATTAAAAGAGAGGGAAAGTTTTGGTAAGAGTATTCCAAAGGGCTCATCTCCTCCGAACCTCCTCTCGATGGATAATAGGAGTGTAATGGAAGTGCGGTGGGAAAAACGAGTGGCTCGTGGTCCCCTGCCGACTTTTCTCACTCTCCCGTCTCTCCGACTGTCCACACATCAAATCAACTTCCTCACCCTGCATAGGACCATCATTTCCCCCTCGTTCTCACTTACATGAAAAGAGACATTTGAACAGGAGAGTTTTTCCGAGAAATTCTCCTTCTTTCGCTATGTAAAGACATATGTCGTGTATGCATGGAATTGTGGATGAACCTTATTTGACTTATTCTCTGACGGTTCATGACGTTCATGCGAGAGGATTAAGGATCTCCGCACACTCTTTGCTTCATTACCCTCTAGAAATTTTAAACCCGCATACTTATACCAATGCTTATACTCTTACATGCTTACTTGCATGAATTTATAAGGAAGCATTTGTGAGGGTACCTATGCCAAATACTCGAGTACAGAAGAGATGCAAACAGGCATTTATCCGTGTATAAGGAAAATTGAAAACTGACCCTCACACCTCAAATCATTGTTATTTTGACCAGGAATTGGATTGAGGTGGATTTAAATATTGTTTGAAAATTCCCATAAGTGGGACCCATGAAAGGTCTCCTTTTCCACACTACGAGCCAAAGTGTATCCCAAATCCCAACTACTTGAATATGGAATGAATGAAAATGCCGATGATGAAAAGGACACGGTTGTCAATGAAAGTAAACACGAATGCCATATATTAAAATGTACAAACACCTCCGTGAGTTCGGCATTAAGGTCAGTTACAAGTTAAACGAGAAAGTAAATGAGAAGTGCATTCAAGCATGTAAATAAGTATTTATGCATATTCTCCAATTTCTCATTTGCTTCTCAAAGTCTCGTCATACACTGCCTTTTCCAAGATTCAAGAATTTTGGAAATCCTTTCTGATTCCTTTCACAAACGATAGCTTTAACAGTAATATATCACAATCAATAACAATGAGCATAAAATCGGCAAATTGAGAGGGAATCGGGGAAATTTGGGATAAGAGTTAAGTGATGCTCACTTTCCCTCAACCGCATTCTCCTTATTCATCGTGTGTGATCATAAATGGGAGAATTGTGATCTTCGTATTTATGCTTATGTAGTAAAGGGAAATGAATGAGAGGGGAGCTAAAAGGGTCAAATTGAGAGTACATTTATAAAAATGAATGATTTTGTGTAAAATTGATTGGGGTTCTCGGTCTCCATGAATGGCTCATTTGAGTGAGCAATAAACGTCCCGATGAGTATTTTTCCAAGGTGTGTATTAACATGGTGGGAGATGCGGATGCGGAGGAGTGTCGGCTTTCCACTGCGGATGAGAGGAGTGATTTGAGAGGACGCGGATGAGAGAGTCTCAATGGCCCGCCGTGGTTGGGTGATAGGGAGCCAAGTGACTAAAAGAGGAGTGGTGAGAGAGGCGATCTGATGAGATGATGATGATGGCCTATCTAATGGATCCTCTCTCTCACATACACTCTCATGATGGGGTATCCCGACGTCGCTCTTCGTCTATCGATTCCCTTTTTTCTGGCCAAAACGAGGAAAAGCTTTCACGCGGCCGTCGAGTCGAGACGAACGTGACGCATTAATCACCTCGAGTACTTCCTAGCACCTCAATTGAATCACTAGGGGGTTTCCCTCTATCATATCATATCTCACCGCAGCCTCTCCGACATCTTCATTCTTTCCCCCTTCCCCTTCTCCCTCTCAACCCTGCCACACATTAAGATAAATTTACTTCACGCCTCCAAAGGTCCGTCCTTCCACTTTGCAAAAAATAATGGACCGCTTGACAATCTCCTAATGCCTCTCAATTTATCAACTCCTCTCTATTATGACACTAAAGAGGAAATTGAATTCATTAGCGCATTAAAGAATTATTCCATGTGAATCATAATGTCATTTTAATACCTCCAAGGATTTGAACTGTTATCCTTATTTAACGTCTTACATTTACTATTAGCTAAAGCTGACAATTATACATTTTATTCTCATTTTTAATTTGCCTAACTAACCCCTTAACTTTCTTTATTAGGTATCTTAAGTTTAATTCACAATTAAATTTATTTAAAAACTGGAAAATGATTATTAAATGATACAAAACAGGGTCAAATTGAGAATTTGTTCAGCGGTTATGAAACCTTTAGAAATGCTCTCCCTCCTTTGTCCTCCCATTGTGAAAGAGCAGAGGAAGGAAAGATAAGACATGAATAAGAAAATGTCTTTGAAGAGGTAAAATCTCAAAGGGCAAAGGTGTTTACAAGGAGTCGAGGAATTTGTGTGAAAGTGATAAAAGCAGGGATGTAAGTGGATGATGAGTTTGTCCATGAAATTCCTTTGGGGCATAATGGAGATCTATATATCTTTGAGGTGAATTGTGAAAGGATGAGCAGTCGGGTCATCGTTGGGCTCATCATGCTATTAAGCGCCTTCCATTCTCGTGGTCCTGGCCATTGTGTCCGTAATTGTGAGTGTGAGTCGGGAGCTTATCTCTTCCTTCCCCATCCTTCGGGTGTGAGGATTAGGACGGTTCAACCCACAACTCAATTAGGGAGTGAAAGCCCCGTCCCATTCTCCTTCATAGAAAGAGGAATGAGCGAGGGAGATACGCGCCAGGCCTGACCATTTCCTTCAATGGGCCTCCTCTCTCAATTCCTCCTCTCAATGGATCTCAATGGACCCTCGTGGAATTGGCGATGAGGTGAGGAGGATCCGGAATATCCATACTAAGCTACTATACCTAAATTATTTGAACAGCCCATGTGTTGCATAGCCATGCTATGGTCCAAATAGATGGAATAGAGAAGTACATGGGGAGTGATAGAGGATTCCCCCATCACTCCGAATGAGGAAAAAGGGAATAACGGCTCAACGCCTGGTGACAAAAAGGGATCCACCTGGGACTCATCTTTTGTCCCAAAGTGTCCGGCCGCACCGATTGAGATGTCACGGACAAAAAATCACCGTTCAAGATACCTCGACTCACACAATGGGAACCACGGATGAGCCGATGAGGGGAAGAAGAGGGAGGCCCCAAAATCCTCCATTCAACCCCGCCATTCACCTCCGCTCAATAGATATCTCTCGGGGAGATTTTTCCATCTTTCCGGATCCCTCCGTTGTCATTCTCTCTCCATTATGCTCCTCTCATTCCCACTTTGTTCCCTTCTGTCACTTGAGAGAACACGGAGGATGAGAGATGAGTCTATTCAAACTACCTTGCCCAATAATGCCAAACTCCCCAAATGCCCTCGGACCTTCATCTCATCTTCTCACTTATCATTCCACAATATTACACAATTTCCTTGCCCTTCAAATCCCCCTCCCTTAATAGAAAACATCTTTCCAGTTTGACAATATTTAACACCATGCTACAATATTATATGGTATACTAGAAAAGCAAAATATTCTACCCTTTCTACCATCAAAATCATTTAACAAAAAGCGCAACATTTCTATTTTTTGTCAACATTTTATCACATTGGAGAAATGCTCATGAACGCTGACACAAAAAAATCTAAATAAAAAATCGATGATGCAATACAAATCTTGTATCTACATAAATTACACCTTTGTATTTATCAAGAGGAGTAAAGACGTAATAAAGAAGAATAAAAGACATTTAGTATGGTAAATACCAGGAGATGAAGATATGAAGAGGAAATTGACGATTAATGCGAGAGCATGCCTCAATCCCTGTCTCTTATTGTTCTGAGTTTAGAGTAAGAGCCGCGTTGGAAAGGGAATGTGTGGAAGGGAGATGTAATTACAAACAGTAGAGGAGAATCCAAGGAGAGTATTTATACAGTAGATGTGTCTCTGCTCATCGGAATCTCATCCGCGTGGGTGTCTGGAAAGAAAGGCGTAAGCGAGCAGGATGACTCAATCGGTAATAGATCCATTCACACCTGCGGGGGTCCGACAGAACCCTCGACAAAGGCGAGAAAACGCATAAGCTATTAGCTTTCTCAAAGCAACTCTTTTGTGTTATGTATTGTATATGCACATGGATGTGTGTGTGTGTGTCTTCTCTGCTGATTGTGGAGTGCGAGGAGGGCGCAGAGGGAGGAAGATTGAGTTTTGCAATTTCCATGTCTCTCTTTTTGTCACTTCAAATTGAGGTCCCTTTGTGAGGCCTCGATGCCGATCAGGGAGAAGCTGATGGGAAAAGGGAACAAACAATCAGCTCCCTTTTCATTCCCATCATTCCCTCCAGAAAATGGAAATCAAATCAGAGTCAAGTGTCAATTCAACCCTTGGTGATATACTCTCCATTATCTGCTTTTACCCCTTTCAAATTATTATCATATGCTGTGTTGTTTTTATATGTATGGATTATCCACAAAATACTTTTGTTCCTATGATCTTTTATATCACTTTTGGTTGGCCAATACATTAAAAAGTACATTGCACATTGTGTACGTTCTTGTCCACAATGTTTTGGACCAATTTTTGAACAATTTTTGAAAAAATGAACTTGAATAAATACCCAGTCTATTAAATAGGAATTTTGGCACATTATACTTTTAATGGTGTGAAATAATGATTGTGAATTTGGGTTATAATGATCTCTGATATTTTTATCCTGATATACTCCAATTGACCAGTGACAGAAATAATGAATTCGTGTCGAAAGATGAAAAGAAAGTGAAAGGGCTTTGAAAAAAGCGAGAAACAAGGGGATTTCCTCCGATCGAATGTCTGGGCATAAAAAGGGATTATCGGCCATAAGTTCTCTCTAATAAAGTGATGATGTGCTGATGAAGTTGTGGGAGGGATAATCCCTCACCCGAACCTGACCTCTCGCCTCGCCCTTAGAACAAGAGACTGTGGGAAGTGAAAAAACTCGGATTTATGTACCTGATTTGTCGGCAGCGGCCTGAGATCTTCTGGTTCAGCAGCTGAAAAAAAGAACAAAGACCAAATGAGACTTCACAGACCTCAGAGAGTCGAATTAATGTAATGAGACCTTCGTTTTATGACCAAAAGAAGCTCATTAGAGCACATATTCCCTTTCTTGTCAATGAACATCATGAATCAATTCTTCGAAATGAACAATACTCTAATCTATCTGTTCATATAAAAACGTAATTGACATTATTTTAGTATACGTGTCTATACTTGCATTTTATGCATCCTCAGCTTTTTTATAGCAACAATCATCAAAAATTTTTATTTCCCATTAGAATACGGGAAACGGGACAATGCCAAATATAAAATACTTAATATTACATATTTTATACATTTAATATTATCTAATGATATAATCTCATATCACACTCTCAGTTGAATCAACTAGTTTATTCTAATCATAATTATATTTACACATGAAAAAAGTTTTTCTTTTAAATGAGAGAAATCTTTATAAATGGACGAGAGATTTGATTCGTGATCATCTAATCATAGGAAGTGAAAGTATTACTTAATATATAAATGAACATTAGTGGGTTTAGGGAGATAGTCTAAAGCCGCCTTGCGGGTTGTCATCCCAAATGGAAACGTGCCCTCCGAGACACGATGCGCATCTTCATAAAGAAGGAGAGGCAGGAAACACGGCGGGCTCACACTTCGCCTCTTATCATAACACTCTCACATTTCACGCTTTGGTTTTTTCCCCTTTTTCCCCTTTAATATTACGTGTGTAGGGAAGTTCCACTATCGGCTCTTCGGAAATCTCATTACAGGCCCTATTAAGCTCCCATCCTTCCTCCTGCCGGTTCCCTGTGTCAGAGTTCACCTCTCTGCGCCCATTAAAAGAGTCATCCGTACATCCCGTCTCGGATGACAATGAGTCAATTTTGGGCCTTTCTCTACGCCCTCCCTCACGACCACGACTCACAAACGAGGTTCATCCGCTCTCTTTCACAATCATTTATGACCACCGAGGATTTAGAGAAATAAGCACAGCTCTTTTGAAGAAGATGACACATTTCTGTTTCTTTATCTCTCATGAGACTTGAACTTGACGCCTTATGGGAGTTGATCTTTTGACCTCAGATCCTACTTTTATTATCGCTCCCCAGATTCACTTTCAAGCTTTATCTTTAGTTGCAATTTTATCCTTTTGACTCTCCATACTCAATTTGTTTTTCCCAAGATGTCATGTTACATTTCATGTCATATCTTTCGAGGACAAATTAACAATCTATGATATCTTATGCATAAGATATATTATGTGCTTAAATATCTTCGTAAAGCGTATCGTGTGTTAACTTTAATACATTTGATAATTCATCTTTCAATTCATAATAGTTTTGAATCTTTAAACATTTAACTATTTATCTTGTAAACTTAGTATTATGGTCTGACGCGACAAAAATCATCTAACTTTTGGCTAAAATGTATATTGAAAAAAACTTTTAGAGATTTTACAAATACAAGTCGTATCAATTAAAAAAATATTTGACATAACAAATACTTGGCTTTCATCATAGGAAATTGATAATTAACTCGTTATGTATATTATATGCGTATAATAATAATACTTATAATATTAACATATGCGCAATTAAACATAATTAAAATTGTACTTGAGAGAAAACAAAACAGTGTGTGTGTGTGTGTGTGTGTGTGTGTGTGTAAGCGTATTTTTTGTCATTGAATTTAATACGGTGTGTATTATTCTTATTCAAATTAAGTGTATGTCGCAATTTAATAAATGAGCGTGGAAGCGAGCAAAGTTTCACTTTCAGTTCCTTCTTATCAAATTTGGTACAGTGGCATCAAAACATGGTTTAAGAGTCACTCGGATCCCCTTTTAAAAGCTCTTTATATGTCTTTTGAAGACATAAAAGAGAACAAGGCATGAAATCACAGGAAATTTTCTCACACAGAACGAGTATAGCAAGATGTGCGTAATTGAGATTTCACAGAGAATGGCCATACAAGTCACATCATAATATTTAATCATATAATTCTTTCGAATCCCATGAGTTGGAAAAGACGCCTTCATGAGCCTGCATTCATTCATCCTCCACTTCAACCCGATCTCTTCCCAATGAAAAAGAATAGTTTTCACAATACGCGGCTAATAATAAATATCATCTGATAAGGATTCACCCTATCCTATGTCTCCATCGAGTAAATCAGGAGTCTGGTTTGGCATAAATACTCCTATTATGATAATAAACTCCTGATCTCTGCATTTCTCTTTATCAGGTTGGTTTTACATATCACATCTCCTTTTCAATTTCTTCAACTCTGCATTAATAGGGATTGAAATTATCGTATCTAAATATGATAATTGGTTCTTCTTTATGAATGTGTCAAGATCTAGGATAAAAATGGAATGTTGGTCCTAAAGACGATGCTCTTTGAAAAATGTTTTTCATTTAATATAAAGCAATACACCACAATAAATAATAGTTTTGATGGGTGTAATTTATACTTAAATGTGCAATATCATAGTCCATAGGAACTAATAAGGAGTCAATAGGAAAAGTCAGGTATTCGTCACAAGTATCAAATTGATATTAATCCAGCTCATTAATTCCAGATCAGCGAGAAATTATAGAAAAATGATGGGGAAGTCGAGACCAGAGGTTTTCAAACAGGCGCGCTTGATGTGTGAGCCCCAACAGATATGATAAATGTGATATTTGAGCTTTCTAATACGCGGATCAGGAAAGCATGAAAACTGTTCCATTAGAGCCTGAGTGTTCATAAGTGGGCATTTATCGGGAGGGGATAGCGGGATGGGACTCTCAGATGAGGTCATAAATAATGTTCTGGGGAACAGATTGTGTCAGACAACAAGGTTCTTCCTATACTCGACAACTTGGTTGGGGTCGAGAGGGAAAACGACTTGTCATATCATCTCTCCCGCCGTTTCCTCACTCTCGCCCCCATTAACTCAAAACTACATACATTTATTCCGACATCTCCTTTGCAGAATCCAATACAGTGAGTTTTCAACTATTTATTCGTCAATCTCGTCTAGTCTACCTATAACGTCATACTATACTTATTATAATTAGCGTATAAAAATCATCCTCTTTTCCTTAAAATATTGAAATATCTAAGACTTATTGTTAGAGAATTTAATGCCTTTCAATTAATTCCTCCTCTTCACTTTCAATAATACAGATCCTATTAAAATAATTATTCTTGAACTTTCTAGTTATAGTCAAGAGCTTATAAAAGAAACTGAATGAGACCCTGAGCGAGCGAGAGTTACAAGAAGTTTGTACTTGTACTTTGTTCAATACATGGCATCTGACGTGAATTGAAAGGTGGAGGATAATCATAAAGTAGGAAATCATATAAAGACTCTTTATCGAAAAGGGTTTCAAAACAGACGCGACGACGAGAGAAAGACTTTATGAGATAGGAGGAAATAAGTGAAAGAAGAGGAAATGGCTCGGAGAAAAAGATTCAATTAGAGGCTGAGGGATATTCTCATTCAATTAGTTGTACATTCGTTTTGCCCTCTCGATCCCCCATCCGCCTATGTATCCTCATGCTACATACTTATAAAGTATGACTCTATGAGCATACGAGGGAGACGGAGGGAGAATGAATATGATGATGATGATGGGCCGAGGGTCGCATCCATAAAGATGTCCAACGCACGTGTTGCTCTCGCTGACTCCCTTGGCTCCTTTCAATCTGTGCCGATGATATATTATCATGTAGAAACTATCATTACCTTGTTCGCTCGCCTTCCTTACGACGACACCGTCAGAATCTCACATCACGCTTTATCATTTTGCTATTTAATATTATATAATAATGGTTTGAGCTACTGTTCTCACCCCTTCACAAAACTTACGAGATTTAAACCCATTTTACCCTTTTAAGACTTTCCAGAATATCGCACTTACAAATATTGAGAATATTGTTACATAGATTTAGATTTAGTCATACGATGATGACGCATTTTGAAGAACAAGGAACATTTTGACTTTTTTATGTTTAAAATTATCTTATTCTCTAATTTATTCTATTACATTTAATTTCGAAGAATAATATTTACCATCCACGAGATGCCGTATAAAGTTTGACAGATTCTCTCAAAATCTTGGAGAAAGTTTTAGATCAAAGTGTGGGGCCCATCGAGTCAAGTCAGGCCAAAGGAAAACTCATTTATCTATAAAGTGTCTGTTCCGGACTGACTGACGAATTAATAATAACTTTCATCGCCCTGGTTCAAATAGAATAATAGTATCCTGGGATACAGCATGATCGAGAGATCACACCAAGCCCCGACATCACTTTCCATTATCCGAGTTCGTTCCGAGGATAAAAGGAGAGAAGGAGGAGAATCCATAAAAGTGGGAAAAGCCAGGAACGTAAAATTATGAATACTTTTTCTCTCAATTACTCAGACTGATTGTACAATGTGAGAGAGATCGTGTGGATGAAAGAGCGAGCGGAGAGCGAGTAGGGAGGAGGAGAATAATATGCAGAGAGAGAGAGAGAGAGAGAATTTTAGTCTTCCTTTATAGTACGAGAGCTCAGTTTTTGTCCGGATTTAATTAAAATGAGCGCGAGAGGAGGATGGTGATGGTGATGATGTGATGACTTGCCCTCCCCTTTTCCTAATTATCACCGGGTCTAATTAAGACGCCAGAGAGCCAGATTGTCATAATGTCATCTCGCGAATTTCACATCTCTGGTGCCTCGCTCGGAGGAGAAGGCGAAGGCGGCGCGGTGAAGAGGAGGAATTGGGGATCTCATCAGGAAGGCGGAATTGTGACACAGCGGGAGCTCACCCGACTCCAAACTCTCTCCAATTCATATTCAGGGAAAGACATCATTATCATGAAGAAGTAAAAGCTATATCTCTTCCATTATGTCCTACAGAGTTCTGGTTCTTTCTATATTAAATATTTAGCACTTTTCCTACTACCTCTATACCATGTGTACTTCCTTCCTACTGTATACTCTCGTTGAGTAGTTGAGAGAGTTTGAGAACATTGAAATCCGACGGTGTTTTCTCATTGTGCTCTTGATAGACTCATTAAAGGATAGAGCGGCAGCAGCTTCCGAAACTTTAATCGAGAGTCTCTCAGAGACGAGTACAAAGTACAATCCTCCACACACGGCACGAGGAAACTCCCCTCATTAAAATCTCTTCATATAAAAAGTAATATAAGTGTGAGTATATAGACACTACCTTTCCGAAAACTATTTCCATTTTCCTCGCCCTTTGCTAATTCAAAAACTTTGTTCAGTTTTAACTTCATATAATCTTAATTGTACTACGTCCTTCTTATATTCTTATCTGAACTTATTAAAATTATGAGAAAAACTCAAAATTTCCTGTCTGAACTCCAGCGTATTTTACTACACAAAACATTCAGAAGGACGAGGAAGATTCTATCTATTCATTTAAACTAATAATTTGAATAATAATGTATAATTGAAAAAATAAAAGACGGTTTTAAGGCTTTGTGAATCAATATTTTGTGTTTTTAAAGTGAAGGCAACATGGTGCTGTTATACATAAATAGGAAGATTGAAGACAATTCCGATGAGAATGAAGAGAAAAACTGATTTATTAATGAGGATTGTTCGGATGCGTCTCTCTGGCCATAAAGGGATTGTTGAAATTATGAAATAATGGATGAAGATGATGGAACCCTCCGTTTGAAAAAGAGAGTAAACAGATTAATGAATTCAATTACCATCCTCTCGGCTCCTGCGGCCTTTTTAGACTGATGAGAATATCAAACTTTCAAAGGGCTCATTCTCTTACACTCCGTTCAAACTCTGGCTGGCTCCAACTTGTGTGTCCCAGGCCAAAAGGATGAACTCCCGAGAGGAGGGATCGCGGGAGCAACGAGGGCGGACGCGGCTCATCTCTCACTTACCCATTGTTGAGTCCCAGGGGTCCAGGGAACACATTGTACCCACATACGCTTCCTGACTCTCCTAACCAACATTTCACTTGTGATGCTTAATTAATTTCTCTCTCTCCTCTCATCTTCCAAAACTCATCCACTCGACCGAGAACGAGATGCCTATGATAAACATGATGCTAATGCCCGACCACTTCCTCATCAATTATTCTTACATTCCGCGGGTCCAAAGTTTGAACTTTTAAACTTTACACAAACAAAGTTTTCTCTCAAACACTCACCCTGACGTTAAGTTCTCATATTGTGTAGAAACATACATTATTACACAATACACCGCAGTCAATTAGCATAATGTCCAAAATAATATGAAAATGCTTTGTATACATTTATTTAACATTAGTTATTACTCCTAAAGAGGCAAATCAATAATTTAATTCGTTAATTCCAGGATAAACAGCCATGCAAATAATATCATTAAGCTATATATCATAATTGTAATAATAATGGCATGAAGATGAAATGAACTTTCAAAGAATGAACTCATGTTCAAAAGTCAAAATTAAAAGATGAAAGAACCTGGTATTGTGCTCTTTGTGTAAGGGCCTATCTGAGAGCTTGGAATATATTTGTGAGTCTTTGGAGGACTGGCGGAGAAGCCAATGGGAGGAGAAGTGGGGAGATGAAAAGGTTGCGAGAGACGTGTGTATGTTCTCCGAGGACGGAGATGGGATTGAGAGGAGATTGAGGGAAGAGGAAAGAATGAAGGCTTCAGAATCGACTTCTCTTTTCTCTTTTACTTTTATATCCGTAGAAGTGGAAAAAAGTGAGTTTCTTTCTTCTCCACCCGAATGGGACAAGAAATGAAATGGAGGGAAAAGGGAATGGGACAAAGTCCCATGGATCTCCTCATCCAGCGAAGATCAAGAGATTCACATCAAATACAGCAAGGACTATTAGACACTTATGTGATGTGTCCATTTCACCGTTGCCCTTTTTATCCTCAAGTTCTCTAATACTCTATACACAATATAAACCTATCCACAACAGAGCTTTACAAAAAATACTCGGCATATCTTCATTTTTTCCTTATTCTTTCACTCATTCAGTTCAAAATCAAAAATTCCATTTTGTTTTAATTAAAATAATCAAGTAAATAAATACAATTACATTTTTATATTAAATCATTAAATTCATTGGATCAAAATTTGAAATTTCAATACAAACTTGATAAAGATAAACCTTGGATATAAATCGTTTGTACTTTGATAAAACTTTTCCAGAGACACATTTATTGAAAGTATTGGAATTGCGATTGGTGGAAAAGTGTGGAAAAATCCTCAACACCCTTACATCTCTTTGACAAAGGGATTTATCTCAAATCTGGTCGTAGCATGGCATGAAGTCCATAAAAGGTCGACGGCAAAGAATTCTCCTCGGTGCTCTCTATTCCCCTGACCAATGCAAATCAAAGGGCAAACGGCTGGGGTCAACAAAAGAAAAACTCAAACTCAATTCTCACTCTTTTATGCAAGTTCTTTTGTGATCCTTCCTTTTATCATTTCATCAATCTCTAGCTGATTTTGAAAACCAAATCTTCCAACATTTTCTTCCACATCCTTCCAAAATATCATCAAACTACAAATGCATATTTATTGCATTTTCCTTTTTAACCTATTCTTAGTTTATACCTTTATTAAACTTAATAACAAAACTATATTGCCAATTGAATTATTCCGTATAATTTCTAAAGGATTTTATTAATATAGAGCATGCTTAAAATATCACTTGCCAAAATGAAGGTGACATCTCTATTACAAAGCCTTTTAAAAAGCCTTTTACCTTTGACCAGAATAAATCATAATATAAGAACGTTTATAAACCCCAGTTGACCTTAATAGTGAATGAAAAGAGGGGAAATGAATTAAAAATGTGTTTTGAAGGGAAGGAAGGGCGATTTAGGGGAAGGATCTCTATAAATCGGAACAAAGGGTTAAAAGGGTTGGAATTTATGAGAGGATCTTTTGCTGTCAGCAGCTCATCCCTTTTCCTCTCAATAGACACCCCACAATCGGCGACACATATGAGCAATCCACAGTATTCCGCTTCTTCAATTGAGCAAGATATCTCCGATATTATGTTTATTTGCAGGGATGAGACTCGATGTAAAAGAATATATAGAAACAAATATCAGCATCATATACTCCCCCATGCAGTCCCAATGATGCACGGATTAAAAAATCCTATATCATCACAGTTATATTATAAATTTCATATAACTGGATTATGTAGCAATTTTAATAAAAAGCTGCTCTTGGCGCATCTGCCTCTACAGTTTAACACGTACGAGATCAATGAGATGACATTATGCACAATAAGTCTATCTCTATTTCTCTTTTCTACATAAAATATATTTATAGTAGGTATATACTTACATAGTAGAAATACATAAATAAAATAGAGGCACAGAGGATATGAAATGTTGAATTCACAATTTCAATTAAAAGAAGATTCCATTGACGTCCCAGGACGAGAACATGAGTAGAATTAATGCGGGAGAGATTTTAAAAAACGAGTTTGTTCACACCTCATGAACCGATTGGAGGAAGGTATTTGTGAATGAAGTCATTTAAGTGTGCAGACGTCTCAGCGACTCTCCCTCCAGGGATTCCTCACTCAAGATCTCATTTTACTATATATATTTCTTTAATAAAGCTACTTGAATCCACACATCCTTTTTCAAATTCACTCCCATCTTTGTCTTTCTCTCTTTGAGGAAGGATAAGTCATAAGGTATGAGCATTAAACTCATAGGAGAATAACCATAGAAGAGTTTTGAACGAGGCCAGGGATGTTCTGCCTATTGTTTCCACCTCCCCTCTTTGTCCCTTCTACATTGGATTACACGGGTATTAATGAAATGAATGGTTGGTCCAACTGACAGTAGTCTATTCTTTCTATCAAGGGTCTGCAAGACTCCCTCAAATCACACACAATCAAATCCTACATGGTTTAATGTGGATCGAGGTTGACCTTTATGGAAATTTCATGGTGTCCAAGGGAGGGGTTCCAATAGAATCATGATGATCATCAAGTTACACTCCGTCTTTAATCTTTATCCATTGTCACACATGCTCTACGACGGAAATGGCTTTATAGTAATTTCTACTATGTATTTCATCATTTTTCAATCTAACATTTTGAATTTGACTTTAATAATATTATAAATTATATTTAATATTATAAATGGAACTGAAAGACTTTCGTTGACAAGTAGTTTATTGGCTTAAAATGCTTAAATATGAAATCTATTGAAGGAGCGTTGAGAGAATCCCTTAGTGAGATGATTTTGGACGAAAGAGGAGCTCTAGGTTCACAATGGCATTTAATGGATTTCCCTTCTAAGCCCAAAGAGATTTTATGCTCTTTGGCCCATGTCAGTTGACACATGTTGGTAGGAGTTTAAAGATGATAACTTGAGACGGGGAAGATGAGGTTGCTCTTCGTTAGGCGACCCAACTTTCGGCCTCATCTCCCCAAGATCTTCTCTCTTTTCCGAGAAAGAAATGTGAGGCAGGGAAAAACAAGGAGATCACTTATAATAGCCCAAAGATGAAGATGGTCAAAGGGCGAAGCTCAGTGCATCCATGTGTAGGGAGTGGACAATGAGCCCCTGTGCCTTCTCTCTGTTTTTCTTCATGAAGAGGACGCAGGGGGTCCAGGAAGTCCTTAAAGTCTCGCACCACGCCCGACGAATCCTCCTCACGTGCAAAGGGCCCAGACTTCCACATCCCATTACTCCCAACACATTACTCGGACGAGGCTCTCGCGTCTCCGTGAGACGAATTACCAAGATCCTCTTTCACACCAAACTCCTCAAGATACATGCATGCAGAATGTATATATCTCACAGCTTTTACATCTTTTCCAACTCGTCCCTTCGATCTTTCACATACAAGTCATTATTACTCATTCTGGTCTATATATCTCTCTCATTCAGCATATAAACTATCTCAAATCATACATTCGTTCAGTATTCCAAGGATCCTAGTATATGGCTTTTTGTATGCTCAATATGAAGCTATATACCTATACAACATTATAGTATGTATTAGGTAGATAGACACATTAGCTTTTGTTCTTGTAAGTTAATTCTCATTCCGCGTATTATTTGGTTAAAGAGAAGTTAAAGACAAAGACAGTAGTGAAGTGGGGAAATATGAAAGAGTCCGAAGGCCTGGTCAAAAGTTCTTCTCGGGTGATGGTGATAAATGAGGGTTGGGAAATTACTCCCTTCGGTCCCGACAAAGTGGACACTATTGATTTAATATCTTTCTCTCCTCGCCACTGTGTCATCAACTGACGAACTTTTCCCCGACGAGACCAAGAGACGCGCCGTTGAAGGCAATGAGGGACACAAAAAGGGTCGATTTCAATTTTCCATACCAATTTGAGATGAATGGGGGAAAGGAGAGATATCATCAAGAGAATATTGTGTGACCATCTCAAATTATAGAGAATATACTTATACAGCCACCCTGTACACTCGACTTGGGAGAGTCGATACACTCACTTTTAATCATACACGTCCGAGTAGTTAGAGGACATCATGAGAGAATCTATAATATCCTACATACAACTCCGTGCCATTGTCATTTATGGTGGAAAAGAAGCAGCGAGAAGCTCTTCAGGATTGGAATGAAAAGGAGCGGACCTTTTGACCCGCTTTCTCATTTATTCCCAAATGTCTTATCGTCGTCCCCGACGTTCTTTTCACACACTGCTGGAAAAAGGCAATGTCCAAACTCTCCGTTCCAAATAATACATTTCTTCCAATAATGTCCTCAACATCAACTGACAATGAGTGAGAGGCTCAAATGCATTTATCGACTTTGAATAAGTGTGGAAATTCTATCAATATTAAATGAGAATTACAAATGACACTTTCAATTATGTACAGATTAAATGTAAAATATAAATAGTTATTGTAAACTGATATTAAGTGAAGATCTATTAGTTTTTTTAATTCAAGATTGAGAAAAGCGAAACTTCCTAGTATTCATATTTATCAAAGCGCTACACAATAACATAATATAATCCAGAGTATCCATTCATTTCAGAATGTCAAAGAATGAAAAGAACATTGAAAGTGAACTGTGGCGGGTGAAGAACTGATATATGTATTATAAATTCCCCCATTGAACAACTTGATAAACACTAGTGAATGGAACAATCAAACTTTGCAAATTAATAAACGAGCTCTGCATCATTATAAGAGGCATACGAGTGAGCAATCATGAGAATAAGAGCCATTTATTAGGTCAAAAGGCAATATGAAAAGAATTGGAAAGGTTATGGCTAACCGTCGTAATCAAAAACATTGAAAAGAATGAAAAGGATCCGAAACTCTAGCCAATCACCATTTGTTTACAAAAAATTCAATTTCTCAACTTTCTCGTATTTCGTTTTTCCCATTAAGTTACTCCTTTTCTTTGAATACCCTGAAGATACTAAATTGCTTTTTGAAAACTTTATCCTTTTTACTTCAAACCCGGATGACGATCGTAAGTAAAAACTACGCAGTTTTTCTTTGCATATCTCATTTTATGTAACTATTTATATATTTGCGATAACTTGCGTCAAACGTCAAAACTTGAAAAAACTATCTTGTGTCTGACGTGTTCAATGTTATTCTTCTTGAATAAAAAGAATCCTAATTTGTTTATTTACTTTTTTCATAGACGCCAAACGAGGAGATTCAAAAATGAGTTTATAAAAATAGAAAAAACAATTTCCATGAAATTGTCTCGCCTTGTCTGAGTTCTAAAATTTAATAATAATAAAATCCAAAAATACAATATCTTTAGAACATTACAGGTTTTTTTTCAATTTAATTAAACAAGACAAAAACTGTTAGACGGTCATTATTCTCACTCCTCAAATATAAATAATACTCAATCCTCAAATAGGTAAGACATAATTGTTTGTTCAAAGGAACAGGACTTGCAGCACAACACACGTTCAGGAGTCTCACAAGAGAGCAAATATACTTATGAAAGATTGAAAGAGCAAGTTTTAAGTGAGTGAGTGTTAAGGACGTGTCTTGTAAGACACCAAAGACAGGATAAGACATTTCCGAAATTCGGTAAGGATGGCTCCCAACTGAGCTTTTGACTTTCAGTCCATTTCCACCCAAATTGGACGAGCGAAGGGTCGGGAGGAGAATGTGGAATATATCCTTAGAATAAGGGAGTGCGGTTTGGGTAATCCAGAATAATCTCCAGAACAAACAACATGTCATTGCTTTATCCACTTTGTCTTCTCAATTTCCTTGGGTTTAATCCTTTCTAGAAGTCCAATGGGGTGCCCCTGTGACCATTAACGCCCAGCACACACCTCCGTCCACTGGTCCTTCAAGGAGAGGTTTGACCTACCTTTGGATCTTCCCTTGTCCTCACCGACTCACTTCACAATGGAGGACTCTCATTCATCATACTCCTCAATCAATTACCGCTATTTAACCATACATGCACTTCCCTGCACATTCACTTCATACTCATCCTCATGCACCTCCACTTTAATTATGTGCAACATTAACCATGTCAAGAGGGAAACTCGTTTTTCTATTCTCGTAAAATTGAGCTTTAATGATGAGCCTTCATTTTAAAGTTAAATATTGAGTACGGTTGAAATATTTGATATGAAACTATTTAGCATTTAATAAACGTGCCTATTATAAGAATTTTTACTGAATGTTTTTTAATGGTTAGATGCAAAGTCTTATTATAAATAATCAAGTGGTTAAATATAGGGTATATTTAAGTAATAATTTTAAAGTTTTTAAAATAAAGTTTCTTCACATATTAAGAACGTGATTACTGATATGATACTCAAAAGATCGACGTCAAATTATTTGTAATTAGAACCAGGAAGAGCCTTAATCTCTTTGGGAGTATTTAAAAATTAATTTATGTTTGCTTTCAAGAGATTAAAACCGTGTTAAGTGTAAAATTATTATGACATTAGTCAAACACAGTTTTATACAAGAGAAAACAAGGATGAAGAATCAGGAAGGCATGATAGGGAAGTTAATGGCATGTGCCAAGTGAATGGGCACACCGCGGCCTTATTAATTCATTCGTTGGAACAAATAAAGAAAAATAAGATTTCGTCAACAGCCTTAAAATTCTATTTAAACTTAATGAATATATAAAAAGACAATTAATGTCAATAATAAAAATAATTCTAGGAATTATGCCTAAATATACAAAAATCCAACGATTATGTTAATCGTAAATAGTCAACACACACATACACCTGACTTGATTCATTCTCAAAAACAAGACCCTTTTTGAGTTAACAATATAAACTCTAAATTATATAAGCTCTCTTGAATCTTCAATAAATCCTCAATATATAATGATTGAAGTTCAAATTAGTCAATGAACTTAATTATAGTTAAAAAGTTAATGGGCTTAAATAAAATAAACACTAGGACTAGGATGACCTCTCAAGTCTCAACTCTCAAGTAGAACTACAGCTAATTATAAAATCCAAAATAGCGTTCCCTCCCACTAACACTTCCCGCTATAATGTAATTAGAAAACATTCCATTAAAATTAACTCATTACAAATAAACCATTCTTGGAATCTCGCCTTAGTCAATGACAGTTCAATTATAAATTATGCTCTTATATGACAGATAGATAAATTGACAAGATGAAAACCATTTCAAGGAATCCAAATATTTTATAATATAGCAAAAACCTTCACTTAGGGGAATCTTAATAGCAAAATAAGAAGTTTGTCAAAGGGTATGCTTACGGGTTTGCGAGTTGACTTTTCTGGCTACAGGCTTGCACCGCATGGTTGTTGGTGTTGGACCGCGAGGTCGACTCGGTGGGATGTAAGTGAAGACGATCCTTGGAAGAAGAGTTGGGAGAAGAAGAAGTGATGGGGCGCATATCCCGAAGGATGGACATTGGGATTGGGGATGAACTCGTGATGGGAGCCGCCTCCGTCCCCTCCTCAACACCAATCCACTCGCCCACCAAAGACACCAAAAGAGACCCCTCAAAATCCAGAGGAATCCTCCTCCTACACCGACAATCCCGGCTCGATCACGACCACCACCAGTTAACCTCTAACCCACCCACACCAGAAACTCCGTCACGGAATTCAAGGAAAATGGGACAAATTTAAGTTCAGATTTAATTTTCTTGGGTTAATTTGAGTTCTGAGTTTGTATGAATATATAGGAGCTTTAATTCCTTATGTATATTTATGTAATGATTTTTAATGATTTTTTGATGAATGTCAAAGTTGATGAATGTCAAAGTTTCTGAAGGAGAGATGAGTTTTGGGTAGTTCTGGCGGCTCTGTCGATGAACGACTCTTCTCGTTCTCGTTCGTCCCTGAGTTTACGGTTGTAGGTATGCAGGGTGGTCTTTTGTACCGTGAAAGAAAGGAGGAGTTTACCTCACAATGAGTCCGATCCCGGGACTCGAGACTCACTCGAGAGAATTATAGCACGGACAGGCTCCCCTGGTGCAGACTCCCACCTTCTTCGTCAAAAGAGGCTCATCGGGAAACTTGGCTCATCGATCTCGAGACCTCTTTTGTCAAACCTCAATCTTTCATTCCACAAACTCTCGAGATTAATCAATGGATGCGAAAGGAAAACTTTCTTTCTCGCTTCTCCGTACATATCATCATTTCTTCACTTTTGCTCTCTCATGCTTGCCAAAATGCTTATCGTATTCGCCCGAAAGGAGTCCCCGGACACCTTTTTACTCCCTAAACTTTACCCCCGGACACATATCGGGGCCAGGACATTTTTTAAAATAAAATGAGAATTTGGAACCAATTAATTAGATTTTATTCATGAATTAGCCATAGATTCGTCATAAAAATCTTGACTACTCATGTAGTTTTTGCTTTCAGAGATAATAGTTTCATATATTTCCACTTTGCCTGAGAAATGTTCAGTAGTGTTAGGTATTTTAATATTTGTGTATAAATAACATTTGTACTCAAAGACTCCGCATACAATTAGGGCCCCGGACACAAATAAAATTCTTAGTTTTCACCCCCGGACACATTTCGGGGACAAACACCTTTCGGGCCCCGGACAAAAATCGGATGAATACGGTATATATACTTACATAATCTATAACATTCCCAGTATACATAAAAATAATACCATTCAAAGTCTTACATTATATATACGGGATATATTACATTACATAGCAGTATTTTATTCTATTTTTCTCTCCTATATCAAGTTCAGTATTATTAAAACTTTAACGCTGCATTTGCTATTCTACTTTTTTATATTTCCAAAAGTATTTACTCTCATGTAACTTTGATCAGAACTTGTTTTACCTATCAGGATAAATTTTTTTTGCCATTGTCATTACCTTTCATCTTTTTGAGTATCTACGATCTCGTATCATAAAAAAAGTAAAAAGGTCTCGTATTAGATTGTGTAAGTTTGAAGCGATGAATGTCGTAGGTCAATAGCTTTATAGAAGAGTTGGCTCTCGGCTCGTGTCTACTACAATAATAATGATGTTTGTACAGAAGAATGGATGGGGGAGAGAGATGTGTCTGAGACGGGAAGGGAGATTTCTTTTCCTCCTCCCTTCCTTCTGGGATAAAGAAAGATGAAGAAAATCAATAGAATAGAGAGAGAGAGAGAGAGAGAGAGAGAGAGAGAGAGAGAGAGAGGCTTCATCTTCATCCTTCTCCCTTCCACTCCCATTGTGATTTCCAATGACGTGATTCCATTAGAGCGGGTCCTCCTTCCGCCACCGTCGGATCTAACGACATGGGATTTATGGGTTCTCTTTCTTACTTCCTCACCATCTTCCAGATCCTCCATCCATCTAATTCTCTCGAGTCTCCTTCATCACTCCGACGCGTTCCCGCTCAAAACTTTCCTTCTCCGAATCCCAGGCCTATTGAAAATCCTTTAGTATATAGCCATATTATATTTGACTTGTTATATCTCTAATAGTCAGTCTTATCTCTCATAGTCAGTCTTCCTATAGGATAGTCAACATCTGTTGAATCAAATATTTCAGTTGATTTCAACGACCGATTTGGTAATAAGATATCTATGTCTCTCTTCAGGATCACCAATCAGAGATAATGAAAAAAATATTTAAGAAAGAGATCTAAGAAGACACCCAGGTGTTCCTTGCCATCTGCTTTATTTCGAGCCTTTTACATTGTCAGTAAGAGATCGGGTTCAACGAGAAATGCTGATTTGAATATTGGCAAGAATATATTTAATGAAAGAGAATTTCGACTAAATGTATTCATATGCCCTTCAAACGCAGTTATTGTTAATGGAAGCCTTGATATTGATCTTGATCATAATATATTTGCATACTTAATCACAATCATTGATTTCACTTAATATCAATAGGATTATCGAATACCTCAAACTGAGGGGTATGCAAAATAGGTTCATTTAAATAACGCAATAAATAACATGGGCATATTTATGTAGGCTTTACATAGGATGGAAGAAACGAGTCAATCTATTCATTTATCGTTAAAGCTTCAAAAGGCAGGTATCTTGTTTCACTCTAGAAAAGATATTAAGGCATCAATGGCTTTAAGGTGGGTTGTATGTGTATGTAAATTAGTGCATTTCATGTATGGAGAGTAGGTAGGCATATTACGTGTGCGTATAATCCTTATGACTCGCTCTCGATTGTAAGTTATTCGGAAGGCAAAGTAGTAAAACCACGGAGCCTTACAAATATTATATGAGGCATTAAATGTACAATTTAGACCGCAAGAACCAAGATCAAGTTATAATAATGCACTTAAGGATTTTGAACATAAAAAATCAATTTTATTGAACAATGCGTTTCGCGTCATTTGAAGGCTTCAATCTTCCATAAACAGTCATATATACTCTAAACGTGTTGTTCATTTTTCAAGCTAGTGGCAATACAAAGGTGAGCTTATATTCATAAAAGAAAAAGTGAATCACTACATTTTTAATATGATTTAATACACATTAAACACTACATTATACTTATACTGTACCTAATATCGATCATAGAGATTTGTAATATGCAAGATCATGTCGATGTCATGTAAATTATGCGTATTTCTTATGAATCCTAACCAAGTCACTCAAAGATAAAGAGCGAAGAGAAAGAAAAGTTGAAGTTGGTAGTAAAAATCCCTTTGGATTTCAATGCTCTTCTATTTATTACTGTTAGGTGAGTTTGATGTTTGAGTAATGTTTTTTGGTAAATTAATATCTTGGGAGTCAGGTTGAAGAAGAGGGCCAAAGTAAAAAGGGCGAGGGGAGAATTTAATATACACTTATGGATAAGCATAGTGTATGGAAGTAGGTATATTTTTCGGCATTTCTTCAAAGCCAGGTCTAAGAAGGAGGAATATAAAATGTGAATTGGTTTCCTCTTCGGTTCATCGGCACTTGGGTGATCTCAAATCTCTGGCATTGGGAACCCTCATGAGTTTTCTCACACTCCATCTCCTCCTCACACTCTGGAAGAATGAGAGAATACTCAGGGAGAGAATATGGAGAGAAGGAGGAAGGATATGAAGGGGAGGTTGCATAAAATGCATAAAGGAAGATCTCTCCAATACACGCAGGCATCATTGCTCCACAAGCCCCTGCTATTCCTTCTTCAACCAAATTAACCTTTCGTTGTCCTACACAGTGAGAAGAGGAGAATCTTTTGTAAAAGCCATGTGCTGTACAAGTACAGCTCAATTTGCATCGATGCTTCAATAACGCAACGGTCGGGAGCTGATTTGAATAAATGGAATACACGTAATGTATGGGATGCTTATGATGTGAGGTGTGCAGATGAAGGAGAATCCTCGATTCTAATTCTAATTGGGCAAACACGATGGGGGCTTCTTCAATTCCCAATCAATCCATAGAGATGCAAATGGGGGCCGTTAAGATTGAATTCAATCAGGTCTCGTTTCCCCCTTTTCTCACCGGCCCGAAGACTCCCCTGATATAATACGTACGTGTGTGTATGTATTGATATGATGGGGACCGATGAGAAAAGCATTGATTATAACATTAGGACTCTATTTATTACCCTCTTTATTTCCAGGTTCGTCCTGACTGAATGCGAGTTGGGTTCGGATCCCTCGCCAGACATAACACGACGAGTGCAGGTGACTTGGATGGAATTTGGTCCAATTGGTTTGTAGGGAAAACATCCGTTTGCGGTTCTCTCGTGTCTCCCCTCAGAAGACCCAAAACCCACTCATTACACACTTTGGGACTCACTCCCTATAATATTAATTTAGCATTATTCTCATCATATCACTTCCACACTATTTAGTTCACCCCGTACACCTTCTTGAAAAAATCAATTCGTGGCATCCTGATATTTGGCTAATTTAATATTAATTAAATACTGTAGTGTTAATTGAGATTTAGTTTGCATTTATACTTCATGCTGAGATTATAATATTTTACTGATATTGAGAATTTTTGATAAAGATCACAAATGATTTTTGGTTTTAAATTTTTAAATGGGGTTAAGGTAATAATTGAGAATCTGCGCATATGGAAAGGATTCGTTCCATAAAGACATCTCGTATCTTTTTATGGGAGACACGAGGCAAAAGGCGAATTTGAGAAGACAAGAGCTGAGAGAGGTGAGGGAAAGGAAAAGGAAATGAGCCGTGAAAAAGAAACGACGTCCAAAGGAAAAACACTTGCAGCTCTCATATAACCCATAAACATCATACATTTTTTTAATAACGTGAAGAACCAACTTTTCTAACGTGTGTGTACTGCAATAATATAGCCTCGCAGTAATATTATATTTATCAGATATTCAATAATGATTTAATTCATGCTTTTAAAACAATAAACTACCGACCTAAATATGATAGTAGGTATATTCATTTTAACTTTAAGCTAAATATTTAAGGCATATAAATATATGCATGAAATATAAGAAGTATAGACTATGTAGGAAATAAGTTCGTTTGTATGAAATTTTGTATATTAGAAAGTCAAGATAAAAGAGGCATACAAGAAAAGGCGTGAGAGGAAAGTACCGCACGAAATTTAAACGCTTGAAACGGAGAATAACGTGTTATTCTTTGAGCTCCAGCCGCCTGGTCAACTGAACTGACAGTGAGACAAATCTGAGAGCTCAGTTTCAAGTCCGATTCAAAAATGGGATGAAACCCGAGGATGTTTTTTAGAAGAGCAGAAAAGACATTTGATGCCAAGACTCATTTTTCTACTCAAAAGGGTGAGAAATAAGGTGAGAGAACTGGAAAGAGGAGAAACTCCTTTTCGCCTCACCTTTCTTCTCTCATCAACCAAATGTGAAAAAGTCAAAAGACCTCATCTTTCAAATTGAGGAAACTTGTTCATCAAAAATGTTTTTCTTCAAAATTGTGTTTTTTTTTATTTACACGCGCCAACGAGTTCTTTGCTCTCTCTGCAAAAGAGCGTTTTAAATAATATATACTTTATCTCACATCCAATATCCAACTTTGACCCAAGCGTCGTTTTATTATTTTAAATTAAATAATTAAATGAATTTTAAAATTTATAAATCAAACAGTTCAAATTAATGAAGGTATGTCTTTTAAAGATTGCATCTCATAAAAAGCTCAAATCATGTAGCTAGTAAGTAAAATAAAATTACTTATATAACACAACACAAGTATGTACTGTACCTTCATGTAAAACTACACAATGGTCAAATAGAAAATATTAAAGCGCATAACATAAGATATTTCCTCTTTTCCTGTATAGTATAGTACTTATGAGTACATAAGTGATTCTCTAGAAGCAGGAGAGATGATATGGAATACATGGACGATGAGGATTTTTTTCTTCCTCCGGATCGGATCCGAGAGATGAGATGGGAGTTTGTTGAGTCGTGAAATCTGAGAAGAAGAACAGCTCGAGTCTTGAAGGGAATGGTCGTATATAATGATAGGGTCGGTGGAACTCCAGAGCTCTCGTATTTTGAGAAAGGGACGACGAAACTCGCATCATATCTCCTATATCATACTCCCTTTTAATATAACTCCAACATGAGTATTATATACAGCATGTTCTGGCTCGGGGTTTTAATAAGACTCGGAAACTGAAGAGCCCCCAAACTCAAGAGCCGTTCGTTCGAAGGTAAACGCTTGGATTAACTTGATTTTCTGGTAAATTGGCTCTCCCCATAAAAACCACAAGCTCACATTCTCTAGATCCGAGAGACGTCCCCTTCTCTCCGAGTATCATTATTATCCCACGGCTCTATTAATCTCATATGGCTCCAGCTTACACTTGATACTCCCCCGGATTTTTATCCTTCGGCCTCCTTAGAACCACTCTGGTCAGACCGCATGTCATGTCCGGCTACATTATGCTGGATCATCATGGCTTTCTGGCTCAATGGTTTTGGAAGTCTCGAGAAGCCTACAAGGAAGAAGGAGAAAGTGGGGAGACTATGAGGAGGATGAGTCAAGGGATGCGTCAAGAGATAGGAGGGAAGATGCGCCGAGAGATCTGCTCCGCCCACTCAGCGCATCCTCGAACTCTCTCAAGACTCTCCATTCGGAGAATCATCGATTTCCCTTTCTTTACACATTTCATAGTCTTTTCTTTTATAGGAGAATTTTGAGCCTCTTCATATAAGAAAATAGTAGGATTCAAATTGAATATTTTTGAATATTTAAAATACAATAGAATAATATAATAGATTAAATAATAAAATAATATTCATTTAATAATTGTTTATCTTATTGTGGTTTGTAAAAAAAAGCCTTTTGAATTTTTCTTTAAAAAAATTAAAATTTATATACCATATCTTATGAAATTCAAATTTTAAATTTGGATGCATAAAAGCTTATTGAATTGAATCAATAAACTCTAAAATATATTATAACGCTTTTAATTTATTTAATAAAATCTTTAATATAATTTTTAAACTTTATCATTAGGTTCCTTTAACTTTGTGTCAAAAAGTCAAAATTATTATTATTGTACCTACTTGATAATTTATAACAAGACATGGCAATGACTAAAAAATCAAAAAATGTATATAACTCCCAATTTTGAGACATTGCATGATATATTGGAAAGGAGAGAGATCGGAGAAATAATGAGAGTTTGTCGAGGGGAGTGAGGAGAGAGTAATGAGTCATTAGTTCATTAGATAGGCAGAGATCCTATCTCTTCTTCCGAGGGCCTCAATTATTCTCGGTGTGTATTCGCGTAATTTATTGGTTTCAGGAGCCCGGGACTCGCCCTGACACGCAACCGAGTTGAAGTGAGAACCCCAACATTGATTTTGTCTCTCCGGCAATCTATTAAGCGAATGACACTTGCCCTCGCACAGTGGCTCGCAATTACTCAGCGACACTGTAATTCACCCGGAGCACACTCATCCTTTCCAATGACAAAACCCTTCGAAGTTTCGTTTGTACGACTTCCCACTTTAATAACATCCTCAATATATCATTCGCCATCAGCTCGTTCATCATAGATCCTCAAGTGAGGATACAGCTTTAATTTGTCGAGTTCATTGATTAGCCAGGACAAAAGGAACGTCACAAAGGTGAAAATATTGAATATTCTGCTTTATAAAGATTCTTACAAATTAACATTACATTGAATTGAAAGAGAACAATTTAGATTGGACAATGATGATCTTAAATACAAAATCTCAAAATAATAACCTCATTTCATTTCATCTGCATTATTACATCACCTTTCTCATTTATAACTAAAATGTCTCTCGAATCAGAGCATTAACTTTCGTTGATTTGTTAAATATTATCATTTGTGAAGAATTTAAAGAAATATATTAAACGGGCCATCCAAATTTATTTAAAGTATCATCCACATGATTTAATTCTCAATTTTTAAAAGTCCCATCCAAAAATATCTTTGTGTCATCCAAATAAAATGAATTTTTTTTTAAATTTTAATACCACAAAATCTTAAATAAAATGAACGGCCTTAAAGGATACAGAGGTCCCTTTTCAGTGGTTCACTTCTCTGTATTCTGTATGAAGAATGCTCCTTGAATTTTATGCTGCTATTCATAAAGCTTAACGCCGTTCGTTTTATTTACACTTGAAAGTATAAAATAAAATTATTTAAAAATTATTTTATTTTATACTTCAAAGTCGCAAATAAAACGAACCGCTCTAAGGTATTTTATTCTGCGGGTTCCCGCCCGCAACTCATTATTTGGATGACAAAAATATTTTTGGTTGAGATTTTTAAATTAAATCATATGGATGATACTTTAAAATTTGGATTTTGTTTAATACATACCGAATTTAAATGTATTTTTATAGCTTTGGTATAAATTGCATATAATTTTATTCAAATTAACTTTGTACAAAAAATAAATCAGTTTGTATGCTCATGCTAATCTAAATTAAATTAACTATTATTCGTGTATGCACCCATAATATTTATGTAAAAAGGTAAAAATAAAATGCATACATAGGTATATTATAAAAATAATTAGGTTATTTGGTTCAAAAGAGCTTAAGCATATTCGTTGCGTTTGAGTTCCCTGATTAATTCAGGAATAGCATGCGATTGTTAATGAAAACTAGTGTTTTATACGAATACTCTTGTAAACAACTTTCCGATACCGTGTATGTAAAACATAATACCGTCAATATACCTAATATACTAAACCACTCTTCATATATTCAGCGGTCATGAAAGTCAATAAACCACACTTGAGTCTATTACTTAACACTTGAAAACTTCTATTAAACTCCCAAGTGATTCTTTCTTCAAAGAGATAAATACGCGGTTCGCATACACAGCACAGCCAACATTAAAATAGGTACAGATACTTATAATTCCCTATCTAGATAATTCTCTCCCTTCTCTCAAAGAGAAAAGCCCTAAGAGAATTACGAAATTATCTTTCGCGATTAACCAGAGAGGAATGAAGTGTCTCGTCAAATTATCCGACTAGCCTTTTATTCACAAAGAAGAGGATTTCATGAGAGATCCAATATGCGAGAACATAACTAATATGCCATATAAAACCATATAATTTACATGCCATGTATTCCTGAGCTTATATTCTTCATAATAAACATGTAAAGAAAATGAATTAAAATGGGCATGTCTAGAGAGTTCTGTCTGTTATATAAGTATACCTTTGGTTATGAGAGAAAGAGAGGGAAGGGTTGAGAGAATGAATTGAGTAGTCGGTGAACGACGAGGGCCTTGTTAGGAGCAATAAGTAATCTGGCGAGGTTAATGTGATTGCCTTACTACTTTATTATATGTCATAATATGAGAGTCTGTATGTGTGTGCAATCATACTACTCCACTCTATTGTTCTCCTTCCATGTCGTTCATCGTTGGGAGTTCGGAGTTCCGTACGCCTCTCGACCTCATTGGGGCGATTGTGAGGAGAAATATAAATGATATCATCATATCATGTCATGTCCTTAATAGCCCCTCTTTTCATACTTCCCAATCGAGGTCTCATTCCATCTTCATCACTCTCCGCTTCTCCTTATCACTCAAATACCTTCATGGGAAAGTTTAGAACTATATAGGCCTTTCACTCCAACTCCGAATATTTATTTATGCAAAAACCTTTTTACATCAGCCCGAAACAATCGTGCATTCCTCTACGTGTGTGCAAATGCCCTTATATTAATGTCTAGAATATGACAAAATATTCTTTTTGGGTAGGACTATTATTAAGATTTATGAATTGTATGTTATGCATCATGACTTATCAAATTTTAAGAATATTTATTATATTTTCTTTCCTACGTTTTTCTTTCACTCTGCATGTGACGGAGATAAATGGGACATTTATTATTTACCAGAGCCGAAAGAGACGAAATAGAGAAATATTTGTGAAATCGGATGAAAATGGTCTGAGCCGCCTAATAAACGCAAACCAAAAACTAGAACTTTAGGTATAAAAGTATTATGAATATCTAAAGATCCACGAGCGGAATTTTGCAGTCTTTATATCTACGTTCTATTCAGGACGACGTGTATTTGGAGTATGAAATGGTCTTATAGGGAAAATCGCCGCATCGCGGAGATGACGACAGTCAACTTGGAATGCAGATATCTCTCTCGCTCGTTCAAAGGAGCTGAGAGAAAGTCTGCAAACTTCGCCAGTTCTCTGTCTCTGTATGTAATGGTGATTCCAAGTCTTGGTGCTCAGAGTCAGAGAGATAAAGAGGCGATAGGAGCCAAGCAGTGTTTGAGATACGACCGCCAAATTCCAGACTGCTCTCTTAAAAGAGTCTCACTCAGAGCGAAATGAGGCTAACGGGAGAAAGTACAGGAAAAAGCTTTTGTTCGGATTTCTTCCAGGGATTCCGTCCTTCTCATCTAGCTGATGGGGTCGAGCTCCTAAGATTTGACCAAGATTTGACCAAGATTCACTCTCAAGACTACACATTCGGGTATACGACGACCACCTTTTATTTTGCACACAATATTTACAGTTAATACATCTTGAGAATTACATATGAGCATTAAAGCATTATTTCCTTTTATTTATAAGAAAATGTCAAGTACTCCGACGATGTATTGCTTAATATAGTAAGTAAAGTATTTAATATTGTGCAAGAAGGTATTATTGGTATATTCAACATGAGCTACATAAAGTCAATCGTATGCAAAGTTGAGGCTGAGCCGAATTTCGCCCATTTGCTATGAATTCATACATGAGGGGAATGATAAGGAAGAGGTGGCTTAATGAGCACCGGCTCCCCGAGTTGATTTATAGGGCAAAGGAGTTGATGAGAAGATGCCGTGATTCCTCGCATAATAAAAGAGGAGGTGGAGGGACTTCCATGAGCCGATAAAAATTCGGTCACGCAGACGGACAGATTTATCTCCTGGATAAGGCAACACGCGAATTCTCTCTCTTTCCCCTCACTTGTCCCCTCTTCTCCTCTCCCAGCACTTCTCTCCCGCAGAACTCACAGGAGTCTAGAGGAGTTGGATGGGATCAATAGGAAGAAGGGCCTACCTTCTCCGCCGCTCCCGATGACCTCCCCACATGCAAGGAGCCCATTTCCCTCTCTGACGATTATGACAAATGTGGAGAGCGTCTTATCAGGGCCAACGCGGAGCTTCCGGTGGCATCGAAAAGGTTCTCTTACTTAGCCCCGTGACCAAGGAATATCATTTCACTCCGATGGTCTCATTTCGTTACATTGCCCTCTCCGATCTCTCCCTTTGGTTCCTATGCCACTAGCTACATTACCTGACTTGACTTGCGACTCTTAAATATTATGTAAATGTAATAACTACGGAAGGGGAGCAGGAACGAGATAGGAGAAGTCAATTCCAATCATATCTTCATGACTCTGCTTGTTTTGCCAAAATGTATTGCCATTGTCAAGATGGAAGACGAGAGATAAAAAGGCAAAGTGAGGAATCAGGGAGAGCTTTTAGCCCATTAATCATAATATGCGCATACATAAACTACACTGTATACTATTGGCTACTGTACAGGTAATGTACCACATCTAAGTACTACAGTGTAATAAGTATATAGAGCCATACATTTCCCTTGTGGCATTTAATAGGATAAATAATACAGAAGTGCTTTCTTGGAAGCAATAAGCTACGTGAATCAAATAAATAGAATAACGTCTTTCACTGTTCAAATGAGGGGAATTGATGGAGTCTTTTATGCCCTCGGAGTATAAAGAGTAAAGTATGTGCGGAGTAATCTACCTTTGACTCACCTTTAGTCCCAAGTATTCCCCATGCCAGTATTTATGAGATAGATGTGAGATATGTGAGTGTGGCCTCAATGATTGGAACAATAAATCCGGTTCCATTATTATGCTTTCTCTCCGCCCCCGGTGTGTTGTAGGTGTATGTGGGATCGTTCGCGTGGGGCCTTCGAGAGCCCACACCCTCGTCCTCATCAGATACATCCTCCAAGGAGCAAATACTCCTCCACAATTTTTTATTCCTTTTCATTGGGCGCCGTGGTGGTGGGCCGAGAAAGTGTTATGGTCATCGGCACGAAGACACATTGGAATTAATATTTTTGAATAAACTATGGTGTTACTAGGAATACTCGAGGAATGAACAGTTAATACTTGACAGCTTAATAAATATCAAGCCTCATTTAGACTTTACCTTATTTACTATTATTCCGACTTTAATTTTTATGACTGTCTGTAATAAATCGCGAGTCTTTTACAACGCACTCTTAAATTCTAACACTCCAAGGGCATTAGAAGGAATTAATGAGCTATTAGATAATAAAAATTTATTAGCCTTTCAACTACGGATTGAAAATATTTGTATATACATAAAGCTTTTGTTATTTAATACACATAAGAAACTTAAAAATGAGATTGATTGAATAATGAAATTATGTTTTTGTGAGTGACGTAATTTAAAGAAGAAAGGAAGATGCAGATCAGTTCGTTATGTTTCGCGTTCCATCTAACGAGACGGAGGATGAGGCCCAAATCTGATCTTCCACTCATCATCAATTTAACACCAACATGTGAAGTGAATTTGCAAAAGAGTCTTTTTATTTATTTGCTAATCGTGAAGTGTGAAAAATTGGAAAAGATACTAAAAAGGTGAAAATCAGCGTACTTTCTTCAGTTCCATATTCCCCGTTTGCTTTGCTTTAACATGGTCATTGGGGTATTGAGAAATTTTTCTTATTCACGCATTCTTTCTGGCTCATTTCATTCTCGTATTCATTCCAATTTTCAACATAAATGCTAATTTAAAGTATTTTTATCTTCCTATTCTTTTACTTGACCTTTTCTGATCTTTGATTCCTTTATAATTATTGTTTATAGAATTAATAGTCGAATCATATATTTCATTAATTGCTAATTTAAAACATTTAGAATATTTTTGTGTTAGATTTGTTGTTGGGCTCCGGGCTCTATTGATTCTGTTGGTTCTGTTTCTAACTTCATTTTAAAAATTATCAGACAGTTTTATTTTAAAAGTTTTGTAATGGCAATTATAGGAAGTTTATAATTTAGGAAGTAGAAACAAGGTTTCTCCGCTAAGGATTTAACAATCTTACATTTATTTTAGAGAGAATAATACATATATGAGTTACAATGCTAAAATACTAACTAATGTTATACACATTTTCCATCATGTTCTCTTTGATAAAGTTGACTAAATACCGAGGTTGAATAAATAAAAAAAAGAATGAGACTTTAACATTGGAGATGAGCCAACTGTCACTCTCATCAAATGTCATTTAAAAGCTATGGAATAAATGAATACGAATGATACTCGCATGTCTACGCTGTTTAACTTTAGCCAACTTTTTGCCTATTTTAGTTGACAATATATCTAATATTTAATGAAGAGTGCGTAGATTCTTATGTTTAAATAACTTATGCTCTACGTATTGTGATGCGAATCATATTTTTGTTCAGTCAGTCTTGGGAATTGAAGTGAGGAGAGAACTCGGTAGTTCTTTAACCCAATTGCGTCTCCCTATATTTCCCCTTAATCTTGCGCAAAAACTCGGAGATTAACTCAAAGATTAACTGTAAACATTTGATATTTCTACTTTTATTAATATTTACTTTAAGCATTTAAAATATTTGTTGATTTTATTTAGCAGAATTTACTTATTTATTTTTACTAATATAGTTGTAAATCAACTTATTCAACTTTAACTTTTATTTCCTTTGTTCAAATTTTTAGCTCACAAGGAACATTCGGAATTTCAATAGTTTCAAGTACATTCTACATCAAATCAAAATGCTTTCCACGATGTCAAGAACTAAAGCAGAATTGAACATTTGTGCTAATCTCACAACGCTCTACACTGAATCCGGCTCGCTGGTAGAACGCTTTGAACTTGCAAGAAAATCCGGATTTCGAGCTGCCGAAGTTCTTTTCCCTTATTACAAACACGAATTGTCTGAAGTGGTGGAAGCCAAAGAGAAATCAGGACTTGAGGTTGTCCTCATCAATGCATTTCCAGGTGAGGATTTACATAAATTACAATTTACTTATTTGGTTTGAATGCTCAATTTTTAATTATTAAATAGGAAACACAAAGGGAGATTTGGGCATTGCAGCTATTCCTGGGAGAGAGAAAGAGTTCGATTTTTCACTCGAATTAACTTTTAAATACGCCGAAGCATTAAATTGCAATAAGTAATTATAATGACATAAATGATTTATTTGTATAGTTAACAGATTATAAATTGAAAATTAATAGAAAAAATTCTTTACAGAATTCACGTAATGAGCGGTTTGGTTCGAGACGAGGACCGAGAGTTGTGTTTAACAACCTTAGAAAGTAATTTAAGGAAAATGATTCCTCTGTTGGAGTTGCACAACACGATTGCTGTTATTGAAGCCATAAATCCAAAATCCGTTCCAAACTATTTTCTTAATGATGGGGATATGGGTGAATACTTAAAATTATTTATTATTACCTAATATACTTTCAAATCCATTTTAGTTAATTGAAATAGTTTCTTTAAAATAATTATTCAAAATTCTTTGGTTTTCCCAAATTAAGCTTTAAACCTTGTAAAAAAGATTGACCATCCGCGAATTCGACTTCAATTTGATGTTTTTCATATTCAACACCTTCATGGGAATTTGACCAAGAGACTTGCAGAAGCTATGCCGTTTATCGGTATTTTTCTGATACTTAACTTTAATGCAATATCCTTTTTATTACTATAATTAACCAATTAGAAAATGAATGTTATATTAATTTTATATGAATAATAGGTCACATTCAAATTGCACAAGTACCTTACCGGAACGAACCTGACTCAGAAGGAGAAATTAATTATGACTATTTCTTTTCGCTTCTTGCCAAACTCAATTACGAGCATTGGATTGGATTGGAATACAATCCACTTGGAAAAACTGAAGATGGGCTAAATTGGGTTAAAAAATACGGGTGCAGTTTGTAAATCTCTCAATACTTCGGGCCACTCCATTCTCTATTAATTTATGAAGTAATATACTAAAGGTGCTCTCTTAAACATTCATCTCTTATTTATTGTCGCAACTGTAATTCCAATAAATTGTTAATTTAGTTAAATAGTTTGCAAATATGAAAGAATTTATAGTGACTTGATGCTCGCGAAAAGAGCAAGTTTTAATGAATTCAAGTACCTACTTATTGAAATAAATACTTAAAATTGTAATGATTTTAGGAAATAAAAACAAATATATTTAGAGACCATTTCGTCTTTATTCGATAATTCTATTAAGGATGAGGCAAAAGCTCAATATTCAATTTGGTATGAGTTATTTGCTAAAATGCCTTTTAAAGCTTTGCTTTTCATTAAATTCTACTATCTAATACCAATAATTTAAATAATGTTGTTTAAAATTGGCTCATATAATCTATGATTATGATTATTGAATTTATATTGATTATCGTTTTGTAAATTAAGTACGGAAAATTTAAACTTAATTAAATAATATTAAAAACTGAACTAAATAGACAGGTAAATTCTTTACTATATTTATAGTTAAAATCAATTTGCCTTTACCATTCCTAATCTAATTTCTAAAATTATAATGAAATGAATAAAACTTCTGATTAAAATTAAATTGAATTATTAATGTCGCGATTTTAAAAAAGCAAAAGCCTTATAAGCCCGTTTCAAGTTTCATAACTTGAAATATAAAATTGAAGTTATTCCTTATTCATTAAAACAAATACTGACAATGCAATGCACATTTTCAAAAGTAATCAATTGAATAAAAAGATAAATTAAACACGTAAATCATTTTGTAAATAAATTGACACAATCTGTATAATTGACACGATATATCATTAGTTGGTCATTTTTACATTTTACTTCTGTATATTGTTCGTTCATGATGAATTCAGGTACTTCAGATTCTCCAAAAATCCTTCAGGAGTCAGAATCTCTGTCGAACCTGTATAAATAATAAATTATTCATAAATTCAATATATAATTTAATAAATATCCAGCAAACCTAATAGTCTGAACTGATAATATAATTAGTTTAATTTTAATTATAAAAATAATTTTAAAAAAATACCTAGGAATATTTCCCAGTCTGGGTATGTTTGCATTACTTCGTAGATCACTCTCGTCTCAGACAAACTAATGCCACCCAAAACGAAGAAGATGATTCGAGGGAGTTGCTTCATTTTACTATTCCCTCCAGAATTATTCCAATTTCCAAATTTCCTTGCAGATGTGATGGGTCCTTCGACAAAGGTGGTCGAGTCCGTTTCTTTCAAAAATGGAAAACTCTCTTTGTCCAATTTTCCAATGATGAGATCCTCCAAAATGTCCTTGAGGACTGGAGTGTATCTTGATTCGATGAAGAAGTTTTTTCCTGACTCGAGCCGATTTTTTCGTGGCAAATTATACGCTTTGTTCTCCTGTCGTGGACCGTCGGTCAAAATCTTTTGGCCTAAAAGAGACAAATTGATCACCGCATTTCGAAGGTCTTTTGGATCTTTTTTTAAATCGGCGTGTTGGATAAGTTTGTCCAATCCTTCAGTTGAAACTCCTCCTTTAGATAAAATGTACAAAATGATGATTCGGAGTTTCTGAAAATCTGTGATTTCTCCTGTATGATCTAAAAGAATTGGATTGATGCTTCGCATTGGATCTCTGATTTCATCGCCATCAGCGTCTGACCCCATAGCCAAATCCTAAAAAATCATATTAGATTAATTTCCTATAAATTAAAATCATAAATAAAATGAATCTTAATTTATATTTTAGTTGTCTAAGCATTATAGTTGATTTTAAATAGACAGTTACAGTGCATAATAGTTAGCCCTTTGAGCAGGGGATGGGGAATTTGCCACCATTTCGGCTTTGTTTCTACGGGCTTTGTTGAATTTCACTCAAACAAGAAAATGTTTTGCTTCGAGATCTGGGAGAATACTCCCAAATTGCATTGTTACGGGGATGAGGGATTTTCAATCAAATGAACAAATATGCTTTCTCCTGTCATGGGAGCACTCCCCCATTTTAATAATTGCCTTCATTCGGGAATGGTGGAATTTCCACCTTGAAAATATTTCATTGATTTTCATTGCTTCTTATATATTAATATGAAGCATGTTCCTCGACCTTTCCCCGATTCTTCTTCAATTGAATATAATGATAATTTTTATGCAATTAATATAGTCAGTAATTTAGATTAGAGGATTTGAAGCATATTTAAATTTAGTTCTATTTACTAAATTTTGTTATATAATTTATAATACGATTTTTATATAAACACATAACGTTTTTGAAGAAAAAAGTGAAGAATACGTAAACAGACAAATTTAAATATGTTAGTAGTTTATGATCAATTAGTGCTGGTTACGAATTCGAAGTCAGTTTGCGGCGGTTTCTTAAAATGACTGAGTATTGGACATTTAAAGTTAAATAGTAAGTATAGGTAGTTTAGGCTTTTAGCATGTAGGAAAATAGGAATGGAATGTAAATTCAAAAAAGTCCGGCTCTTTATTTCCTACCTCCTCTCAAATTGCGCATGTGGATAGTTTTACAAACCTTGACATGACCTTGAGGTTTACCAAACCTAACTTGGATAGTATAATAGAAAAAATTGATTAAAAAATGCTAGAAAATTATTGATGTTTTGAGGAGAAAAGAAAGGAAATGGAAAAAGTACAAGTTCGGCTCTCAATTTACCATGCTTTCCTGTGCTTAAACAATTAAACTATAAATGTCCATAACTCATTTTCAGTAATTTTAAGAAACCACCGCAATATTCAGATTCGTAATCAGCACTCAAATTGGCAAAAAAACACTGGCCTTATTTTTTAAATTCGATTGTTTTTACGTATTCTTCACTTATACCTTTTTTGAATATAATGCTACTCATTTTATCAGCTAGCGAAGCCTATTTCACAATAAAACAAAAGTTCATTTATTTCATAATTCATTAATTTAAATTCAATGGTTTCTCCCGAAAGAAGGTAATTATATTGAAAATCTTTAATGTAGATTGATTCGATTTACTGTGGCTTACAAAGATCTCCGCCTGACCTTTTTTATTTTCATGGAAATGTGGAGAAAATTACTCTGGAATCGCTAAAGTGTTAACTATTAAATAATATTTGATCAAAATATACTTTTCTTCATAAAAATTATATTCGTGAATTTATTATAAACATTTTGATAATATGCGAGATTCCAAGATGCCGAGAAAATAAAAAAGGTCAGGCGGAGATCTTTTTAAGCCACAGTACTTATGTCGTTTCCCATGATAATTCTAAATTAAAAAACAATCTTCCCATTTAAACTTAATATTTGAAATAAAATGTTCCGTCTGAATCATTAAATTACATTGATTGATATTAGGCTAAAAGGGTTAACCCTTTTAAGATATTGGGATAAAGTACCTGTTCAACTTTGCAAAGACGATTGACCGAGCCTTTGTACTTATTTTGGCAATGATCAGCAAGGTGAATGTGATTCGAATATTTGTCAAAGTCCTTTTGGTACTGGGGCATTTTCTTAATGAGTTGCGTGAGATCTTTGAGTCCCGTAGTACCAGAGACCTTATCGTTTTGCTTCGATGCTACAAATGCTTTGAATCCGCCGGTGACAGAGTCTAACACAGTTGCAATGTGTTTATGCCGGAGCTCTCGCCAGAGAGAATCAGCTTCTTCTAAAATAATATGCTTGTCTTTCCCATCCTTCTGGAAAGAGTACAAGTCTCCGTTAATTGTGAGGAGATCGTAGATCATGGCTTGATAAGTCAATTCGTGGAGGAGAAGAGAAGTGCAATCAAAACCGCGGTCAAGAATCACAAGTTGAGACTTGGCCTTCAATGGCCCTGATCCAAGTTTGGAATCCTCTTCCTTGAGCACATCCAATTTAGATTGAACGAGGCTGGCCAAGTCGCAATTGTTTTGAAATCCTCTCCTGTTAAATTTTAATTAAAAAATATACAAAATTTAATAGAAATAAAACTAGATAATATATAAAAACTTGTGAGTATATTGTACATTTATTTTATTTTTACTAGATAAAAATTGAAAATATGTGAAATACCTGTATCTTATTTTGGGATATTCCCTTAAGGTCACACAGAAAGTAGCAATTTGTTCGGCCACATCTTCAAGCGCATTGATTCTCGATTTGTACGGAGATTCTAAAGGTCCATAGAATTCCTTTAGTGAAGAGGGTCGATCGAGAAGAAAAACCTTTTCAAAAAAATTAAAAAATATTGCACAAGTTAAATTAAAATAAATATATTTAAATATATTTTAGTGAATATTATTTTTTACATTGCTCTCAAAAGGAAGAAATGCCAAATCGATCTCTTTACAAGTTTTAATATACAAAGCTACTTTGGCCTTTGACAACTTCTCGAAGAGATTATCAGAACATCCTTTAAAATAAATAAAGTATTTAATATTTTAAAAATTATTTAATGTTTTAAATGGTTATTCAAAATAGCATAAATGCTATTTTGTGAAAAACAACATGATAATATTATAATGATTCAATAAACTTTAAATTCTGAATTTACTTACGAGACGTAAAGAAAATATGAATCGCTTTGTAAATTCTTCGACTTTCAAAATCTTTAATGATTCTTGTGATGGAGCCCTCAGTCGGACTGACAAAATAAATGGCTTCAAGTCCAGGCAAGGGTTCACGCTTTTTGTTCAAATCTTCTAAAAAGGCGATTCGACCTTCTTCAGCCAGCTGATTCAACTTGCAACAAGCCGACAAAATCTTCATTCCCAAATTATCCAATACAAGGACTTTGTCCGGGAGTCGAACAATACTCCCAGAATTATCATCCTCAATCCCATTAAACACAGAGGTGAATAAATCTGTAATCAATAATAAATCAAATAGGTTCAATATATCAATTCAAAAAACAATTACAATTTAACTCAATTTATTGATTTTGTAATAAAACTTACTTTCGCGTACGATGCTTTTGAGTTCCATTTTAATTAGGTTATAAAAACACAAATTGGTCACACTTTGGGTATTTTGGCATCTAGTTGTTCGTTTACTTGTGAGAATTCGTCGCGAACGGGGGGTTTAATCGAACCTGCCCTAAATTAAAGAGATCCAACGAGGAAAAAACTGATGATGAGGGAGGAATATGGGAAAAAAGAAGGTGTGGGTTTGGCGAAGGCGGTGAAGCTTATATGTGAATGCTTTTGTATTATGTTGAGTGTTGAGTTCAGGGTGAGACACACACTAGCTTAATACAAGTCGTATTTATTATCACTCGTTGAATGCTTGAAGCTTTAACAAGGATGGCTCACTCACCAAAATTACTTTTATAACACACTAGCATGAATATGAATTAAACTCACTCAAAACTAGATAGGAGAAGGAATAAATACAATTTAATCTACTCATGTTTATTATGAAAAGATATGTTGGGCATTGAGTCATTCTAGCGATTCAAACGCACAGTCATCAAAGAGTCAACACACACAAACAGTAGTTTCATATAAAGTTCATAATAAACGGATATTTACATGAATTACAGCACTGAGGTTCTTTTGTTTTATGTATTTTGTAATTGAATTTTATCTCGTAATTTATTATTTGCGAAGTACTAAGGATATCTAATTAATTCTAATTATCTTATAAATAGTTAAATATATAAGTTACTCATGTTAGAATATTAAGTTCCTCTTTCACGTTCGATATATTCATTATGTAATATAAAAGTATTTTAATTTAATTGAAAGAACATTTTTATAATAAGTAGAAAACTTTGTTGAGTCAAATGAAATAGGATTTAATAAATAAGCGAATATACTCATAAAACAATGTGTGACAGTCTTTCTTACAAATATTAGACATTCTATTTTTAATTATTTGTAAGTAAATATAGTTTGTTCGTTGATGTTACAAAAATCGCTAATATTTATATTGAGCTTTTTCATCGGCTGTAGATGACCCAATTAAACTCAGTCATTAAATAAAGGTTGAAATTAATCATGAGATTTTCTATTGAAATGGATTATCAAATTGCGAAGTGGGTCTTTGACTTTTCTTCGGTGTTCTTTGAACAGCCAATTCATCCCGTTTTCCAGTCCCCTCCCAGATCTGACGCAAAGAGGAAAAACGGCCCATTGCTGATTTTGCTTTAATTTGCTAAGCTTGAGCTTTGTAGCCAATTCGCTTTGAAATTTCAAATTTCTGTAAAATCAACATTCAAAATTACAATTTTCTCATACATTATGAATAAATAAAGTCATAAGACGATAATCGCGAATGAGTCAAGAGTCACAAACAATTAAACCAAGTAAAACACACCGTTTTTATAGCAAACACAAGCAAGTGGCAATTGGTGTTTTTTGATTTCATCAAGGAATGAAGGGCTTTTTGTCTTTCACTTGTCGACTTCTCATCAGTCTTATTTGCGTCAAAGATGAAAATGATGGCTTCATCACTTGGATGGAATGTTTTGAATCTTTAAACAGAATTAAACTCTTCAATTCTCTCAAAGTACAAACTGAATTTGTTTCGGTGATATACAATTCTTTGACACACATTAGCTTCTTCTGTTATATAATTAATTAACACTGATTACAAGACTATACTTACAATATTGGACTTTTAATGTACTAGCAAATTAGAATAGTTATAGACCCAATAGCTTTAGGATTACGAATTAAGATTACTTTTGCAAACAAAACTTTAACTTTCTTCAAGTATATTATTATATTTGAATTTTAAATTAAAAAACATCCTTACTTATATCAACATTTAAGGATTCACAAATATCCAGTTTTCTCAGATGTTTTAAAATAAGCTTTGATCCATCGTGAACGAGGGCTTCATGGATGAATTTGTAGTTTGATTCTCTAATGTTTATCGAAGCTCCTGAATGTCCTGCATGGAAGTTTTCCATTTCTCTGTTGGTTCTTCTCAATTGGCACTTCTCAACTAACAACAATTTAGACTTTATTTGACGTTATTTTACAAAATACACTCTCAACCCTTAAGAACAATTAAAGACTAACAAATATAAATAATACTAGTCTCCCTTATTATATATAACTTATAGCGTGAATTAACATATTTATTATACGAAGAGGAATGCAATTTAAAAAAGTTGCATATATTCTACAATGTAAAGAAACGTTCAATTCGAATCATTTAGTTTCAAAGTTCCATTCATTTCATTTATTAACTTTTATGAATCAAACATTGCCATGATTAATACAATTATGAAACGATAAAGGAATTACATGTTGTGTTGAATCACTTAAAATCGCCTTTCATTCCTCTTGTTCAACCTCCTCGGTTCTTTACTTTCTTTTCATTCCATTTTCCACATTGCTCACTAGCCAAATGACGACGAGAATCATTCACTACTTATTCAATTTAGAAACACTGCGTTCTATACGACTTTATAATAATTTTTATTGATTTGTTAATTTTTTGTAAAATTTTATTAATTTTTTAACATTGCATTTTTTTATTTTCATTTTTATTTGCTGTCATTTTTGAATTATTAGAATCATCCGTATCACTTTGAAAAACTATGGGTGTGGAAAATTGACAAGAGATTTAAAATATTTTCTATCAAGAACAGAAACGACTGTGAATTTTTGAGGCTGCATGGATATAAAAAAAATATTTCTAATATATGTATAAGATATATTATACTACAATTTATTGCATAGGACAAAATGGTTTATTGAAGATTCCTTTCAGATGTGTATTGTAGATTCGTGTGAATCTTGAGTTGATTCATTAGATTGGCTCAAACTTCTCAAAGTTGACATTCGTGCTGTTGAATTCGAAGGCGTTGAAGTTGGAACGACTTCATCAGCAGTGTTAACAGGAGTATTTGGATTTTGAATCACAAACTTTTTTCGTTTAAAAATTTTGCCCACCTTTAATTCAGTTAAATAATCGAGTTAAATATTATAAATTATTTTAATTTCATAATAATAATAATAATAATTTTTTAATTTTATTAGTGCGCTAGACATAAACATAACTAGGTAAATAGTTGATTTTGTGAAAACATACAATGAGCATTAGAACAATCATAGAAGTAATTGACAAGAAAAATGCTGTAAACTCGTTCATGTTGTTCAATATATTTTCTAAAAGAATCCACTTTTAAAGTTTAAAAGTATTGAATTTCACAATTGTGTGTATATTTTATATACTCGTATTTCTTTATCTGAAAGAAATTAACTTCTTAAAAATAACACTTCCGATTAGAATATTATATATAAATATAATACATTTTTATTTTATTAGTGAATTCAGTTCACCATCAAAAGAATCAAAACAAATAAAATGGTTCAGTGTCAATTTCAATTATACCTTGAATTGAAGTTCCTATATAATATCATTAAACACACTGTAATACGAAATGCGAACCATTTAATTTAGAGCACGAAATAATCTTAATTTTCATATGTTATAACAACAGCTCTAAAAATACATTCATGAGATAATACATTTTTGTGATATGCGATAATGAAAAAATGAGTTCACTAATAATGCCCATTTTCTAATTTATTATTTATATAGTTTTAATTTTAACCAAACTATATACATATAGCTTGAAATATTATCGCATATCATTCAATGTATAAATTATTTGCCTTTATATATTTGTGTAACAAATACAAATTATATAAAAATATATCAAAATGAGAAGAAAAACGAATAAATAAAAATATTCTTTTACTTGTATTTGGTTAACCATTAATAAATGAGCTGATGAATAGTCTACTTATAAATTATAGGCATATATGGTATTCAATGTTTAGTATATTTTTTGTTATCATTGTTATCATTTGTTTAATAATTATTATTAGATTATTAATGCTTATTATTTTTCGTTGATTAATTTATTTAAATGAAAAGTTTTCATAAAAAATAGATTTTTGTACTTTGTCTCAAATAATGTGCATAATTATAACTTTTATAATCCTTTTATTTCAAATGTGTCTACGATTAAGTATGTATGAGATAAAATTTTTTACATAAGTATACCAACAAGGTCAATATTGCCATTCACTTTTACTAATAAATGCAATAAGCCTAATTGCTTAAAAATTGAACTCTGTATCTTGTAGGATTCGCCTTCGCACTTACAAAAAAGAGAGATAACCTCTTAATCATAACTTCATATTATGAGCATAGGTACTCAATAATTGAATTTTAAACTCACTAGTATAATTATGTACATATTTTATTTCATCAATGTAATACTTATAAAGTATATTTCAATTACAATTTTATTAACAAAAATTGTCTGCACATGGCACAATCAACTTTTAAATTAGACATCCAAATTTTTACTGGATCTATGTAATATTTAAGAGATCAGATAGCCGTTTATTAGCACTTGAATAATTTAGATACTTATACCATACCATACCTATAGTACTTGACCAAGTGTATGAATTGGTCTCATTTTACTGGCATCTCCATATTCATTTGAATTCAACCATAAGCATAAGCCAAAAGTTGGTGTCTGCATTTACATTTTATTTAACTGTTAATAGAAGAATTTACACTTCGCTTCCTATTAGAAGGTTTGTGTTCTTAATGGATTTTATAAACTTTATATTTTATCGGATATTTAGAAATATGTACTGATATTTTGAATAAGCATTCAATAAAAAATATCGTAATTAATTATTAATTCATAGTGTTTTAATT
>VJMY01000385.1:0-74714 GCA_009869795.1 Neelides sp. FZ-2019 | reverse complement strand
GCTTTAGCGTTATATTTTTTATTTAATTTGATAATAAAAAAAGTTTAAAAGAAAATAGAATTTTAGCTAACTTAAAATTAATAACAGAGAAATGAATTTAGTAATAGTTTTTTAAGGATATTATTGATAAAGTTGTGATTTAGTATTAAAATAGACTTTAATATTGACTATCTTTGCTATTAAATTAATGTGGTGCTAAATATAAGAGCTATGCTATTGAATAACAATCAAAAAATGAAAAAGATGTGTGCGTATTCCTTGTTTTCATAATCATTTCTAGTGTTCTTAAAATACTAATTGTTAATTACAAAAGATTATTATATATGAAAATTCTAAAAAAGACAAATGCTTTATATGCTTTCTAAATTAAAGAATCCATGAAAAGCAACTCTAATGTAACAAATGGAAATTATTTTCAAGTCTTTTGGTGCCGAAAAATATAAAAGAAATTAATTAGAAAATAACTGCAGATTAGAATTTTATTAATATTTAAGCGAATTGTACATAATATTATAACTTATTGATTTATATTAATTGATGTTTTTGGGTTTAGTTGGATTTGAATAAACTTAATTGCTATTTAAATATTGATTGATACTTTAACCATACATAAGTAATCAGTGTTATGTATGTAAATGCTAGCTTATATAAATATATAAATAGAACCACATTTAAAATGACAATAAATTGTTACACTTTGTTAACATAATTAAATATTTAACAGTTATATTACACCTATTTTAACGTTCATGTTATCAAAATTACATCCATTTATTTGAATAAATTCATGAATAGTTCACATCTTTAATTACATTTAATAATTTATAGTTTGAGTTGAGACTAGATTTATCGGTAAATATTCATGATGCGAAGAGTCATTTCATTGAAAGGTTTAAGGCATTTTGTATCAACTTACATTAACTAATTAAATTTTATAGAAATAAATTTCATATTATATTTTAAATAAATAATTCAAAACATCTTTTAGTATACATAGATTTAGAAAATAATTTGAAAATTTTAAATGAAAGATCTTTTAAAGTATCTAAATCATAATCTTTAATTTTAATAGATAATTTAATGATATTATAGTCGTCGTTACATTGAATATTGAAAGGGCCCGCCCGATTCATTCATATATTAATTAATCATTAAAAAATTAGTTTTATTTTGTTTATGACGTTCCATATTTCGTAGAATCAAATACTCCCTTTTCGAAAAAGGAAGCAAAGGCAATGAGGCTTGTTTTGATCTGGTTAGGGCCAGCATTGTAGAGAGGACAAGTTGGGAGGGATGAGCACACTCGAATCAATGAGTGGAGGAACGTCTAATAAAATGAATAAAAGAAAATAATTTATTTAAAACCCTAAAGTCTATTCAAAAATATTTAATTAATACTGACGGACTTTATTAGATTTGGATCGTGTTTCTACGTATTAAAAAATAAATGAATTAAATTAAAATCTTTGGTAGAACTAAGTTACTACCTGAAGCAAAAGTCGTCGTTCTGTTGCGACCTTCTCAGATCTTCTCCCAAAGAATTTTCTCGGAGGAAAAGAAATTTTTTGAACCTTAAAAAATTCAAAACTTGATTAGGAATAAAGCTAAAATAGTTAATACCCATATGAGAAACTTTGAAAGCAAGGAGTTTGAAGAAAAATTGCATTTCTCGAGTCTTTCTACCTTAAGTCCATATTTGCCTCTCATATAATCCCGAAGATCTCTGAAGCGATTATAACGACGCAAAACGCTCCATTTTTCTGTTGGCGTCACAATGAGGATCTCGTACTCAAAGTGCGTTTGATTTCCACTCCCGCGAATGAAGAATGCGGGAATAGTAACTTCAAGAATACCAGGAATAACCACGTTGTCGCCCCCTAAAGATCAAAAAAGTGTATTGTCATATAATGCGATTGTTTAGTCAAATAAATACAGAATAAAAGAAAATATTAAGTATAGAATTTTGAAGATGAGATCAATACCGTGCGTTAGAGCCCAAATATTCGACCCCATTGAGATGGATCTTGGGAGTTGGCGAAGCTGCGGGGATGAGGAACCTTCTTCATCCTAATTACAATTAACAGTATTTCTTTACAATTTCCATTTCTCATATTAATTTCACAAATTTCACAAGATTTATACAAAATATTTAAATCATTACCGATCCAGATGGATAATTGTTTAAACCGCTTGGTAAACTACTTCGACTGTAATTAACAAATGACCAATTAAATGACTGGTTTTTATTAGCATTGCATTGCCCATCGAAAAAACTAGTAACTTTTTATTTATTTATTAAATATTTAAATATATTCTTCTAACATTCTTCGGCTTTCTTCATTGCGTCTTATTAAAGCACTTGGTCGAATTCCCAAATTGAGTTGATCCAAAATTTCTCTCAATCTTCTTTCAACTCCTTGCTCAACAAGCATTTGAATCCTAGAAAAAGGAGAAAATATCAACAATTTTCTTTTGCACAAACTTGAAAACTCGAAATGTTCAAATGAATTACTGGTCGTCTTCAGTGTAACTTGAGTGAGCTTCCGAGTCATCCAATTCGGAATCTCCAGCCAAAGTCCCATCTTCCGTCTTGTCAAAATCAAAGGTCGAGTCATCGTCTTCAAAGAGCCAAGGGTTCTTTGCGGATGAGTCCACCAAACAACCAAGTTCCAAATATCGATTCCTCAACACTTGCAAAACCTTAAATCCAAAATTCACTTTTGCATCACAGAATCACGTAACAACGAACTAATTAAACAATTATCATCTAAATTTAAAATAACAATAAACAATTAAATCGTACGGTCATATGATTATTCATTTCCTCCTTGTCGCAATCGTTCTCCAGGGACTCCAACACAATGGCCTTCTGCTCATTAATTTTCACAACGAGGCGTTTAAGTTCCTCAGCATTTCCCTCTGACGAGCCGCCGTCTCTTTGAGGCGGCGAAATGAAACCGCCATAAGATTCAAATAGCGGGTCGATTCCAGAAATAAACCCATTTGAGTGATTTTGACTTATTGGGTCTTTCGTGTCTGGTTGGATAATGACAGTTGGAGTTGGAACGAGCGTCTCGGTGCTTCCCTGTAAATTACTTTTGTTTGACACTTGAATTGAACCGTCGTGAGCTTGGCCGCCCCCTTCAGATTTGTAATATTGATTTTGTCTGAGCGGAATCACCTCGCCTTCGTCCTTCTCCGTGGAATTCTCAATGATGGTGAGGAGTTTCTGTTTGCTGCTGTCAATGTGAGCCAATTGCTCCACGATCAGCTTCTCCTGATCTCCAATTAGCGAGAGATCTGCTTCCAATCGCGTGAGTTTCTCTTCGCTGTTCTCCAATTTCCTGATCCCTTGCTCAACTTCCTTCCCGATATTTTCGCATTCCTCGTTCTAAAGAAAAAGAAAATCCAAAACAATCAATTTTTGAAATTTTAGTTTGAAAACTAAGGTGGATAATTTAACTGTAAATAATTATAATTGATAATTAGTTTATTATTATTTTATATGGTTACTGTATTTAAAAAAAAGTAAATGGTTTTTAGTATTTTTTCATTACCCGATTGAGAATTATTTGTCTGTATTTCTGGAGAGTCGTGGACGAGTCATCGATTTTTTCTTTATTTAATTTGTACTCTTTATCGATATTTTCCATTTCTTGAATAATCACATATTCCTCGTTTTGAAGATTTGTAAGTTCTTTATCCAATTCAGATCTCAAGTCAGCATCATTCGTTTCTTTGAGTTTCTCTCCCAATTCCTAATAAAACCCAACATCCAACATTTTAAAACTAAAATACTTCAATTTCAACGTGTCTTAAATAATCTAATAGCACAAACTAATTATCATCATGCATAACTTAATTAAAAATAATTTAAGCAACAAAAACTTTGCGAAAACTGTTCAAACATCAATTTTACTCTCATAGGAAACTCCATTAAAAGAGGAGAATCAATCAATTAATAAAATCCTCTCTCATCTTCCTCATCACTTAAAAGATGTGATGATCTATAAAAACAAAATGGTGTTGACCGTTACCTTTAATTTGAGCAGCACTTTACTCTTTTGGTCCTTCAAAGGCCCTAAGTGCCTTTCTCTCAACTCCTCAATCCCCATCATTTGATTGGCAAAGTAGGAGTTGAACTTTTCTTGGTCCATTTCCAAAAGGGGCCTCAACGCTGTCTCGGATTCCCCTAATTGGCTCTCCAACTCGGCGGCCAACTCCGCCGTGTAACTCGCCACGGCCTTCTGCTTGTCAATTAGAGACGCTTTCAACCCCTCGACCCTCATAGCCTCAACTTCAATCTGACGACGCCAATGAGGAAATGATACGACACAGAGTTCGTTCACAATGTCCAAGTTGACAACGAGAGAACAAACACACACGAACGAGATTACAAAATGAATTAGAGGCAATGTTTGGAAATTAGCACGCAGCAGCAAATTCAAAACCGAAAATAAAATAAAATTAAATATTAAATTAAATTAAATTTAGTTGAAAATTAATGTGAACCAATTACATAATTTAAAAAACACCATGATTATAATAGCAACAAAGCCACTAATTAAGTTATTAACTTTATATGACATTAAATTATTATATTAATAATGGATTTTTAAAATGAAAAACTTATAAGATACAAGAATACAATGTGTCATAGTAGAGGATATAAATAAATAAATTAATATTTCAATATTATAAATATATTAAATTAAATAAAAAAAACTAATTAATGAAATGAGCAATTCCTTACAATTTCCATTTCCTGTCCAACTTCCCATTCGAGGAATTCCCTTCTTTTCCTTAGATCAGCCTCTTTGGACTTGAGCGACGAGAGCGTGTCTTGCTCCTGCTGCTCCAATCGCTTCCAATCATCTGCGAGTCGCCGTCTGTGAGCCGCATACTCCTGTTCCAATCTGAGCCGCCGCTGGAAATTCAATTCGCCACTTGTAACTCGTTTCCCTCGACTGTGTCGAGTGTGTGAAACCAAAACCCACAAATCTGCAAGGGGATGTCAAGGAGGGACAAAGCCAAGCCCTCGAAACTCATTCTCTCGCCGATCATCTACAGAGATGTGTGAGGAGGCTAACGGGCCCAAATTGCTTCAAACACAACAATGAGTGAATGAAGTGCTGGGGAGAATGAGTTTCCCATTCCCATCTCCCCTGCAGTTGAAAAAGAGGAGCCCAACAATGAAAAGAGCATATAGACATTCAAAGGGCTTCAATACAATTCCTCAATTCATCTCAACACTTCAACTTGGGTGCAGAAGACTCCAATGCAAGTTGCAAAGAGAGTAATTTAGGTAATGTAATTTAGGTATAATGCAATTTAAGTTACATATAATGTAATTTAATGAGTAATATATAAGAATTGTACATATATTTATATATTAGGAATTGAATAGATATATATGAAAACTTGAGTCAAAAAGAAGTGCAATCATCTTTATTAAATTAGAATAATGAAATTTGGTTTTTTGATGATCTCAATAGTTAAAGCTCATTGAGCATCTTATCAAAGAACTTTATAAAGAATCTCTATTTAATAAGATATGATCATATCTATTGGGAATGAGTTTTTGGAAAGGAAAGGAACGATGCAATATTCTAATGCTCATTGTCAAACTCCTCAAAGAATATTCGAGCCGAAGAGAAACATGAAGAAGGAGACTTGAGAATGAAAGGAGAGGAATCAGATGTGGAATTCAAATCAAATAAGTATGATTTGTATATGCAAATCTCTGAATGCAAATGTCACAAACATGTGGATGAGAGATGAGAAAAAGAATTCCACTCACCTCTTCGAGATTCTTTTGTGCTTGGTGTATAGCGGCACTTTTGTTCAGCTGCTCGGCCTTCCAAGCCTCCTCCTTCTCATGTTGAAGTTGCTGAGAAATCAAAAACCAAATACTTATGTTTAAAATCAAACTTTTCATATACTTTAAAGTCTAATTAAAAAATTAATTTAATTGTTAAAAATTAAAATTAAGTTAAAAAGTTTTTAGTTTAAAGAACGACCACAGAATGCTACAATTAATAATGAAATCTCACAACATAATTATTTTTTTGGGCTTCCAATTCGGCCTTTTGGCTCATCAATTCCTGGCTTTCTTTTTGAAGACGCGCTTCCTCGGCTTCGAGTTGTTTTCGCTTTTCTTCTAATATGATATTCTCTTCTCTATGAAATAAAATTACAAAATGAAGAAAAGCCATTTGTTTAATTATTATTAATTTTAAATACTTAAAGTTTTATGTCAATTTTTAGTTAAGTGAATGTCATAAGTGAAAAAAAAGTTAGAAAAAAGAACAATCATACGCCGTTTGTCCCAAATTAAGATTTTCTGAAGAACGAGCCAAATCAGTGGAGGATCGACTCAAGAACGAGAGCCGACTCAAATTCTGTTGCGAACGCGGTCCTTCTTTCCTCAGCTTTTCTGCCTCGGCTGGATCATTATAACGAAACATGTTTGTTCGACCAAGGAGTATCACGCATCCTGTGAGAAAAATAAACATTGGTCAATCATTTAATACTAATATATCATTGATAGTTAGGAAAAATAGCTATATTTTATTCAGTTTCAAGTTGTGTTGATAGCTCAATAATCTAACGATAAGTTAACGGGAAGGTGGGCGAGGAAAGGTAAACAAGGAAATGTGTGAGTTTGTACCTTGTGAGAGTCGCGTGGGTTTATCAATGACTTGACCATTGACTGTGCATTGAGATCCATTATACGGGACGAGAGTCGCAACACCATTAATCAGACTGATGCTGCAATGTTTGGGTTCGAGACCAAGGCCTTTGAGCAGAATTTCCATCTTTTCTTCTCCATCATCTGACCCGATTTTCGTTTCCCCTTCCTTTTAAGCACAATTAAAGATTAATTCTTAATCATCATCTCATTCCGTTTGTGTCCGAAAAGATTGACGTCTAAATTTCTTTATAAATTAATTAATTGCTATTAATGAAATTTGAAATTAAAGTCAATGGAATTAGATATATCATTTATTCTTCCAACTTATAAATAAAAGCATAATTGTAAATGAATTCTTACTTTTAAATGGTAAAGCGTGATTCCGGTGCTAAGTAAATCATCGTCAATTCCAATAAGATGTGGCATGAGGGAATCGAGAACAACGCCAGTGCCGGCTTTCCTCAACGCAAGATCTTTTTGTTCCATGAGAATCTTTTGAGTTTCTTTCCATTTCTCTGTCCATTCTTCAGTCAGGACTTTTTCTTTCGCTTCTTTCTTCTGAAGTTCTTCAAGAACATCCGATGGAATTACCGTCTAAAATTACAAATTAAATTAAATCCCATTTCTCACATTTAACAGAAATTGAACTGAATGATTGAATGAAACGTACATTGACATTTCCATCAAGCAGCGTCTTCAATTTGTTGATCTCAGCTCGAAGTTCTTTAATAAGTTTCACATTCACATCCTCATTGATCGTGGGTTTGTTGATGATGTTCTTGGCTCGATTAGCATATCTCAAGGTACTTAAGGTTTCACCGTAATTACAATCAGCAGGAGAAATAGCTGTAATTAAATTAAAAACAAATCATTAATGCATTTATTTAAAAATCTATTAATCCAATACGAAGATACTCTTAATATTTAATTGTAGTTTAAATGAAGTATTTTGATGTTTGAATAATAAAAGTTTAAAAGCAATTTCGGTTTCAAACATACTTGCAATCATAATAGTCTTGGCATTCCCTCCAAGTGAGTCTTTAAGTAGCCAAGTGAGAATGGAATCTCTGTACGGAATGAAAGTGTTCTTTGGTTTGTTCACGTTGCTCGCCGGTTGGGAGACTTCAGCCAGGGCGGAAATGACCGAGCCAAGTGTCACCAGTGACTTGTTAATGTGAGCTCCTTCTTTTAATCTTTGCCCCGTTGCACCACTCGCATCTGCTCGTTCACTATGAATTTAATGTACAATTAAAAGCTAATTAACCAGAACGACAGTTAACAACAAAACAAGTTGCGTGTGAAAATGAGAAATAGCTAATTAACATTTAAAATAATAATAAAATAATATTAATTTAAATTAAACGACCATGATTCAAATTTTCTTGCTTACGATCCAGCTAAATCCACAAGATGAATTTTAGAAACGGTTTCTGAAGGCAAATCCCCAATGAAAGAGGCTTGGACGAATGTCATGGTGAAAATGGCATGACTCCGACTGCTCACGTCGTTCATGTTGGTGCTGGCCGTAGTTCGGTTCGCATTTCCCCGGTTCATGACTTGGAGGATATCGGAATAATCCATTACAAGATGCTTGGACAGATCTTCGACGTAGGGACCTTGCTTGGGATGCTCGCGGACTTTCAAATTGTGGGATTGGTCTTTCTTTAGGAGATCTTTGACTCTTTCGTTGTAAATCTCCAAGTAGCTGACTTCCGTCCTGTACGTCGTCCCATGCTCTTTTCCTTCGCTCATTCGATTGAACATGTTCTGCACAATTGAATTCATAAATGTTTTAATATTCATAGTCAAACTTTTTCACGTGATACTATCAAATTATTTAGGTAATAAATGTGCCATAACACATAACACACTTTTGAGAATCAACAATGGAGTTTTTAAATTCGTTGAGTCAAATTGATAAAGACGTAAATACTAATAGTAAAATATGAGTCAAATTGTTCAAATCAAAATATAAAACTTTTCAAACTAACATTACAATCGAATATTTAATGTATTTAATTAAATATTATTATTAAAGAATGTATATTGTGGTTAAAGGTATTATTTAGCTTAATGATTGTTAGAAAGTTTAAAATGCTTTTTTGTGTGGTTGACTCAACTCACGAGTTTTAGATAAATTAAAGTCGTGTGAATGAAGATGAGATTTGGCCATAATTTACATACGAATTGTCGCGAATTGTCATTATTAAAAATATTTTGAGCGTTTTGAGAAAGAAAGTATTTGAATTTGAATGTTCACCTTGCAAATCCTCGGGATGAGTCCTTGAGTTTCCTAAAACCCAGAAAAATTAGCATAATTATCCATGTGTCATCTCAAGAAAGAAAGAATGGAATGATGAAAAGGAAGGAAATCCTCGTGGTGGCTCAAACGACACATTTGAATATGTTTTTGAATTTGTAAAAGATGGAAAGTGAGAAGATAAGGGGAATTATCTCGGTGACAAAAGGCAAATTAAAGATTCGTCTCATGTTGTTGTGAATTTACCGGCGAGTTGTTGGATCCCATCATGGTATGTGTTTTCCCACTCCCAGTCTGCCCATAAGCTGTCAAGTGAAAATAATTGATTAAATATAATAATCTAATACAATTTGCAAGTTCCTTATACTTTTTTATATTTAAAGGCTTTTATAGGAATAAATCTCTTTATCTAAGAATCTTTATATTCATAAGGATATTTATTATAAAGGAGATATGAAGAGAGATAAATGTCATTCGGATTTCACTTTAACATTTTTATATCTATAAAATTGTACTTTATATAAATTGTCATTATTATTCATTTTATTCATTCATATGATGTATGACAATAGAAAAGTGAGAGGGATCTTTATATAAATGTTTTGTTTAAATGTGGGGATCATTACCGAAGACGCAAGCATTGTACCCCTGGAACGCGTTCCCCACCACATCCAAACCCAAGTCCTTGAACACTTGCTCTTGAGACGCAAAATGACGGTCGGCAGAGTCAAAGGACCAATACGAGTAGTCGAATGTGAAGTCTTTGTACTTCTCTCGAGACACATCCCCATCAGTTTTTCCAACAGCCACCTGAAGCTACAAACATGGAAAAGATGTAAACAATGGATTCGATTCATACAAGAAATTCACCTCATGTTTATATTTTTATGTTCTGACTTGACTTGTCTTAGAAGATTATATAACTAAGAATTCTAAGAATTCGCATGAGAATGCAATCCGTTTATCTAGAAGATTACTATAAAATTTTTACAAATGATGTTGGCGATTATCGAAAAAGCTTGTTTGAATGAATCAACGTTTTTGCATATTATTGCATTGCATATTATATAACTCATACTGGTATTAATGTAACTACGATGGTTCATTTAGTATGACATGAACATTGTTGTGCTATTTGATGTGATTTATATTTATCTAGGATGATTTTGATCCTTTTATGTCTCGCATGTTATCGATTTGTATGGGTAAACAATTAGATATATGAATAGCCAAAAATGGTAATAGAACGCTTGATATAAATACGAACACAATATATGAATATCCTATTTAAACCTTTCTCGTATAAAGATTGTATTTGATTGTATAGTCGGACGACCCATCTAATATTACTAATTTGCAAATTTTAATTAAAGATATTAAAATAATAATATTGAATGACGAAATGAAAAAAATGACAGTATGGAGTAATTCAATAATACAATACAAATAAGCAATAAAAAGGATCAATTATTGAATTATTTTCTTGACCTACTTTTCACTTTCTCTCAGAATTGAATTTCAATATCTTGTGTATAATAAAAGACGGTAATTTCTGAGAATTAGGAAGGACCATAATAGAAGAAAAATGTTACGAAATGGATAATCTAATTGTTATTAAGTATGACATTAAGTTCATTGATGATAAGAATTTGAAATGTGAATTTGATAAAGAATAAAATGTAGAGTTAAATTACCTTTGTATTGTTGATCCTTGTCTTTTTTCCATCGATTTCGATAATTGAGACGGCATTCAAATTAATCTCTCTGTAATCCCAAAATAGTATTGAAATTAGTCATTAGAAATGTTTACTTGTCTTGAGCGAACAACGAAGCGAAAACAAAGGATAAATATTTAATTCTAAGAACTTTCAAACAAATGCTGAATATTTTGGTTTTATAATTAACATAACCTAGTTCGACAACCAATGATGATTCGAATATATGTTATTAATTCCTAATTATACTTATTTGACATTAGTCATCGTTCTTATCACTATTAGTGGGTCACATCTTAAATCGTGATATGTAAAATATAAAATTTTTAGATTTTTAGTTTGTAAAATTTGTTATTACTTTTATGATTTACAAAATAATAAAATATGAGAAAAATTATATAATTAATCGTCATTTCTTCATAAGCTCATAAACCACAAATAACTTACCAAACCATCTAAGTTAATTCTACTTGAAATGTTAATATTTAAGAAATATGTAAAATTATTGAATGGTTTGTTAAAAGTAATACCTTTGGTTGAATGGACGGACACGAACAGCAACTTTAACAGATGCCATTATAGCCTAATTTCTGACTACAAAGGCAATTAAAATATAATCTCTCTAACTTATCGTTAATCTAACTAACTCTAAAGCTTAAATAACCAATTTTTAAATAATCACTACTAAATAAATATCTCAAGTATATAAACTAGACTTAGGATGTCTCAAGAGCTCAACAATGATTAAACCCTCCCAACAATTAATAAATTCTTTAACGAAGTGCATAAAAATAACAAATGTGCTTATGAATATTTAACATTTTCTCTCCTCCCCGTGTCTTTCATTTGACTTAAGAAATTTCCTATTATCACGAGCACTTGTGCAAGAGCATTGAAATAAATAGAAAGTAAGTTTAGGAATGAGCCTTTGATACCCAATTTAATGAAGAGTAAAAAAGCGAGGGAATGGGAATCCTAAATGAACTCAACTTGTAAAATTTGAGGTAAATTAGGGGCGGAGGAGGGGAGAACGGAACGAGCTTAATGTTAATTAAAGAGGGTTCAAGTCTTTCCAACGATTGGGGTGGATGTCAAGTGAAGGGAGTCGAGGAGGGGAGAACAACTGGAGGGTGACAAGAGCGACGAAGAGATGAGCTCATCTCTCTACACTGTCTGACACAATCACACAGGATCCTTAAGAAGAACAAGAGAAGGAGGGAGAAACCCCAAAGTCACATGAACGAAGGAAGATACAAAATAGAATTCCCTTTAAATCCCCCCTTTATTCTCGTACTCTTCAGAGCTCACAGCTGCTCGGCTGCCTCATCATCATCGGATCATCATCGTCATCATCATGGTCATATTACGCTTTTACAAATTTAAGTGTAGTTAGCTTGACATACAATACACAAGAGTCATATACAGATTGAAAAGTACATTATAGATTAAAGATTACACTGCCTGTCTAACAATGTAAATTATCTCTCTGTGCTCTCTGTATTTACATTATTTACTATATATTATAATATTAATAATTTACTATATATAATTATAATATTGTACTTTGTAAACTTTGTATTCACAATCTATAGTTTTGTTTTCATTCCTTTCTACGCCTTCACAACTGATTTTGATCACTCTTTGTCAGTTAAACCAGATTTGAAAGGTATATTAATAAGAATTTAGTGAATGAGTGAGTCTATATTGTCGTTAAACTTTTGTAAATAAAGGAGATAAGAGACAGCTGTATTTTAAATATCGAGTGTTAATGTGAATTTATCTCTTCTTGTAGTTTGTTTTTAATTACAAGAAATTTGCGTTTTGAAGGAACCTCTTGTCGAATTCAAAATGAATGTGGAAAAAGAGGTTTTGATGGGAGAACGAAAAGTTTCGTTTAAAGATCCGAATTACCAGGTTAGTTGAATTATTATATTTGGTTTCATAAAAATTATTGTTCCTCGCTCCTTAACTTTGTGGAATTGTCTTTTTAAACATCTAATAAAATGAGATTCAAGATTTTTTCTTGAATGACATTCAGAATGAGCCTCAAAGTAGTAGATCTACAAAAGCCAAATTAAAAATAGTTTAGATAACTTGTGAACCAAGATAAAGTTCCAAATTATTTAGATAACATGTGATCAAATCGAATCTACAAGTTATCGAAAAAATCTGAATAAAAATTTATATTTAATCAGTAAATTATTTAACCTTAATTTTTGCCGATTTCTTATTTTACAGAGAACAAAAATGACGTTGGATAAAAAGCGAGCTTGGAGATCTCTCAAGCAAATCATAACATTGGAACGATCAATGCCTTGGGATAAAAATTCTGTTCATTGTAAGTGTATATTTTTATATCACAGTCAAGTTTTAATTTTGAATATTTTGTTGAAAATATACTTTTATTGAATTTGTTATATCTTGAGTATAATCAAAGTTATGTATTCAATTAGATTCATCAATTGATGCACCGCCTTCACTTAAGCCACCAAAAAAGTATTCGGATATTTCTGGACTCCCAGCCAAATACAGAGATCCAATTACCAATCTCAATTACTCTTTAGCTGAAGAATATTCAATTGTCAAAACACTCCCCAGCGATATTGTGACAGGATACTTGGCCATAAGAAAAGCAGTTAATCCTGTAGGATAAAACTTCTTTTGACTTTAAAATTAATTTAAATTAGGATTCTCTTGTTGACTTGATATTATGAAAATTTTGTACTTTCCTTTATGAAAACATTACACGTTGACGTTAGATAAATATACGAAATTACAACTATAGGGCTAAATGTGTTGATTGTGAAGTAAAAATAATTTCATTATAATTGATCTCAAGATGCCATATAATGCTGTACTATATATAATTGATAAAATCAAAATCAAGCTAAATATATATTTTTGTTAATTTTACCGTTTATTCTTTGTTCATAGGATTCCTCACAATATAATGTTGTCAATCATAATTTTTCTTCCTCGTCATTCACCACATTTACGATCTATAAGCAATTTTATGAAAATATGATAAAGGTAGAGCATAAATTATAATTATATAACTTGGCATAAATTCTTTAAAAAAAATCAAGCATTAGCATTAAAAATATGAACAGGTGCTCATGTAGTATCTTATTCGTTGGCTTTTTAAAGCCTAAAAGACAATTAGATATGAATTCATATTCTTGTAAACTTACTATTTAATTATTAATTAATTAAGCAATAAGAGAACAAAGAAAAGTAAATTGAAATACCTCATCCAATATACCTATAGTGCAAAAATAAGTCAAGTATGAGAAATTGAATATTCCAATGCAACAGATGGAAGTTTCGGATATTCGACGGCGAGGCTCGAATATCCGAAATTTCTTTTTGCATATCTGGGCATTCTGTAACCGGTCGGGCAATACTAAACCAGCCTTTTCAAGAATATCTAAAAATTCTTTCCTCCAAAATCCACGCGATATTTTTAATTTCTAATTATTTCATTAGACTGACAGATAATTAGAAATTAATTTTGGATGGAAGAATTTTTAGATATTCTTGAAAAGGCAAGGTAATTTAAGTTGGGTATTGTGCAACTCTACACAACAGGACAGAGGCAATAATCACTCCTAAAACTGTATAATCAACATGCAATGTATGTAAACTCTATTAGGTAACGAAATTGAATGCACATTCGTTTCTATGCAAAATTTCGAAAATTTTTGTGCAAAACGTGACGTCATTTGTTCAATCCAAAATTGAATAAAATAGGTTATTATAAATCAAAAGAGGGAAAATTATTTGTTATTACTTATACATCACTTGGAATTTTAATGCAAAGTTTGTGTTTTAACTCAAACTCTCTATATGGAACCACCTAGACGTACAGATGCTTCCCTCCACAGAGAAAAACTTGGCCGTCAAGATGGCAGGGAACCACTTGGACGTCCAGATTGTTCTCTTTATAGCGAGCCTTTTCAACGTCCAGATGGCACCCTCCACTGGGAACAACTTGGACGTCCAAATGGATCCCGCCAAAGGAAACTACTTCAAGTCCCTTCAGATGAAAATTTTTGGAGGAAGAAAAATGACGACTCAATAGGATAAACCCCAAATAACCCGACAGGGTTATTTGAGTCCGTCCCTATTGTTTAATTGTAAGCATAATGGGGTTTTTGTGACATTCTCATCAATATTTTTATTGGTTGCCCGACCTGTCCCTGAATGCTCATGTATGCAAAAAGAAGTTTCGGATATTCTAGTTCTTTGCATAAAATAACTGCAACTTCCATTTGGTTTCCAATGCACCATCTGTTATAGTAATGTAAAGTCTATGGCGGGATTTATTGGAGAACTTTCATTCTTCTCCACATTTAATTTTTTCTCATTCCTTGCCATTTAATTAGCTTTTAAAAGTTAGTTCGTTTTAAATAGAGTTATAAGGAAGGGTCCACCACCATTCAGATCCTCGCATTTAACTTCATCAACCCAAGAATGGAACAAGAGCAAGAAGCATATCTCCTCTCGGAATTGCTCGAAGAAGATGAAGATCTTGAACAAGGTAAACTTGAAATCAATGACTCAAATTAATTTCCAATTAAATTCCTTTCCCTTTTGATATTTTATTAGAAAGTAATGGTGTCACATATAATTACAATTTGTTCATGACAGTTAATGTCTTTGTTCAAACATTCCAGCAACTGCAGCTGTCTTAGGAGCTTCTGATGCACAAAATTGTTCCTATTCAAAGGTAAAAATCTAAAAATTAGAAGTTTTTAGATCACCCAAACATCAAATTAGTTAACTTTGGGTAACATTAAGTTAATGGTGTTTGTATTAAAGTCTTTTCTTGTAAAAGGGTTATGTCAAACGCCAGGCGCTCTATGCATGTATTACTTGCAACCCACCGAATTCCCCAGACTTTGTACCTTCAGGCATTTGTCTCGCATGCTCTTACAAATGCCACGAGAACCACGAGTTCGTCGAACTTTATACCAAAAGGTATTTTTTAACTTACTTTCAATTTATAATTCTTATTTACAAATCCACAACATTACCCAAACATGATCAAATATACAATCAAAACATTTATGGAATCAAATTACTAATTTATTAATATTAGTAATTTAAAAATGACATTTAAACAGAAACTTCCGGTGCGATTGCGGAAATAAGAAATTTTCCGAACGATGCTGTTTGACTCCTGTAAGGCATTTATTTTGTTTTAATATAAAAACGAAAACCTATTACTATTACAAGCATTGAAATAAAGAGAATTACAAAGTCATTTTTCATAGGACAAGGACGACTACAATGAAAAGAATCAGTACAATCACAATTTCAGTGGTCGGTATTGCACTTGTGAGAGGCCCTATCCAGACCCAGAGGCCACGGAAGAAGGAGTTGGCGACATCATGCAGCAATGTTGCATCTGTGAAGATTGGTTTCATTTGAAGGTTTCTATGAATTGACTTTAAAAGACTTAAAAATGACTATTTTAGCGAATATTTTAATTGTGATTATTAGTTCTATAATTTTATTTTTACTTAACAGAGATCTTATTTTTTATGCTGTTTTGTAGCATTCCTTTACTCAGGAAGTAAATTTTGAGAAGATCGAAGAAGACGAGTCGCACGACTTCATTTGTAAACAATGCATTGTCAAACTCCCTACCTTGGGATTTTATCCGGATCTCATCCAAGGTGTATATTTTAATTCATTTTAAAAACACCTTGTTTCACTTAAGAGAGTAAAAGGAATATTTAAGTCACCTTCTCTTTATTAGAATATCCTATGATTGATGCTTTCGATGAAGTGAAAGTTGACTTGGTGAATGATTCTCAACACAGTGGAATTTCTTCACTTGAGTTTAAGGAAATGACTCCTGAGTCCAGCCAGGAGAAATCTCAAGATCCCAAAGCATGCAAACTGAGCGGAAAGAGCTCAAAGAAGCTCGAAGATGGTACAATCTTGAAAACTGGTTGGAAGGCTGAGCTGTGCAGATGTATTGAATGCGTGGTAAGTAATAGTTTTACAAAATGATTAAATTCTATAATTTTTTGTAATGTGTTGTCGTTCAAAATTATTTTGATTTTATTTAAATATAACTGAGTTTTAATTCGTTCGTTTTTTGCCATGTTCATTGTAGAAAGTTTACGAGGAGCATGACGTTGGATTTCTTCTGGATGAGGATGATTCTCTCGAGAAGTACGAAGCTGTGGGGACTGAAAATCGCAAAAAGGCCTTGGAAAATCAGGAAATTGACTTTGAAAAAATGATCGCCTCTCTTGGACACGTTGGGAAGATTGAAGCTATCCATGGTGTGAAAATTAAGTTTTATATTTTCTTCGTTTTATTGTTCTCACTCACGATCAGTAACTATTTTATTTTTTATGAATTCGTTTATAAAATGATGCATTTATTTATAATTGACAATTATTTTTCAGCCTTTAACGACATGAAAGAAAAGCTGTCCGAGTTTTTCAAACGAATGGCAGAAACCGGCGAGGTGATCACCGAAGAGCACATTCGAACCTTCTTCAATGAGATGAAGGAAACCAAGAGACGAAAGCTCGAAAATGGCGATTATGCACCAGGAGGTGGATACCCTTAAAAATTTAAGTATATTAATCGCTAAATTATATAAAAATTAATTCAATATTTATACCTTTATCAATTGATTGGACAAACAAGAAAAAATTACTATTGGAATATTCAGCTATATATACCTATCATATTTAAAAAAATACTTTTTCATTTTTCTAATCTATCATTCTTTTGTAAATTAATCCTTCTACATAAAATTAACTTTATGATAATAAACTAATAAAATTTTTCTACCTGCGATTTAATCTTACTAATTAATTAAGTTATTAAAATTCCAATTAATTTGAAACTCGAGTTGTTATCCAAGTTATTTTCTATTTTAACAAGTTTAAATTAACTTATCTCGATAAAAAAAATTGGGATATATTAAATGGTCAAATGCAAATAAATCTTTATTTAAGTCTCAAACATTAAAAACCTTTATGTCAAGGTCAATTCTATTTCACGGTGAATTTACCATTTAGAACTTACTTGCTAATATAGATAAATTAATAAAAATTTTCCAAAAACTTTATTTTGTTTGAATTCATTTTATTTATCAATATTCTCGATTCATAAAAGGAAATAGAGATGGTAAATTCGTAGACGAGAAGTATAAATTATCACTTTTAGGATTATTAATTTAATCACTTCATATAGCCTTTGAAGTGGTTTAGTTAATAAAGGGCCTATTCCTCATCTTGCTCTCTTCTGCTCTGAGTGTAGGTGTTAGCATTGTTGAAATTCTGATGAGCGAACTTGGCGTAGTCTTCCGCATCTTCCGCCTCTTCCTCTGGAGTCAAGTAGTACTCCGGGAGGATCGAGGCTTTCTGCTCTGGCTCCACAGGGAGGATCATGAAAGGAACGTCCCAGTTCTTTTTCCCCGTTCCGTTGTAAAACCACCCAGTGCAGGAAGAGCCGAGCTTATGGAAGCAAACGGCTCCTGGCCAATAAAGAGATTTAATCGTCACTAAAGTTTCCATTGGATCAAACTGAATGCTCCATGAACCTATTGAGTAAATTATATTAAAAACAAATAATAAAAAGATATATAAAAAAAGTTGTTACATAGTTATCCATTTCCTTCCTGAATTGTAAATACTATTACAGGGGCGGATCCAGGAATTGGGTTTAGGGGTGCACTGTTCCAAAAAGCAATAATATTTAGTCAAAATTTATTATTTTTAATAGTTTTGAACTTCATTTATGGAAAATATCAGAGACTAAAGATATAAGATATAATTATGGCAAAGATTCAGAATGAAATTTTCCCAAAATATAAAATATACTTTCGGAAGCGAAGGTCATAACCATAGAAAAACTTTAAAATAATTATCCTATAATAAAAATAGAATAACTATTATTTATTTCGTGGTGAGAAAAAACCCAAAAATTAGAAATTAACTAACTTCGTGAAATTGAAATTCATTTCCCCATTAAATTCTAAGTCCGTTCAAAATTATAAAATTAAATGCATTATTAGTCATTTAAATTAATAATTATGTATTTTGACACATTTGCGGAATGAAAAAGAATAAGTAATAATTCGAAAAAGAAATAAAAATAATAATTGAAAGAAACGCAAATTGATTTTAAATTTTACTTCAATTTAATACAAAACAAAACTTAACACAAAATTAAATTTCGACGATGAAATGCAGAAGAAAAGAAAAAAATCACTAATTGTAAATGAAAATAGAAATAATTCAAATTCATGGGAAAATAATAGATTAGATTTGTGGGAGAAAATTAAACAAATCTAGCTTTAAAATCAACAAAAATAAATTCTTATAACAATTAAAATTATACGGGTACCCAACCTAAACAAATCATGAGGCCCAAAGAAAATTTTATCAAAATGTTTGCTAAAATAATAAAAGAATTGAGTAATAAAACAATTTTTTAAGAATAACCACTAAAATTAACATAGGACCGGAAGTTCCGAGAAAATTTTATAAATCTTTTTAATTTTTACGACTTTGGGGGGAGCGCGTGCTTCCCCCCCTTGTATCCGCCTCTGTACTATTAGGTAGTGCTTGGTTCATTTTATATGCAGTTTTTTTTTACCAAACGGTGGATCATTGGCAATCGAGTCCAAGAAATCCAGCGTGAGATTATAGTCGGCTCGCACAACAATGTTCTTATCCCATGGATTCTTCGGACGTCGTATATGGTAGTATGAAGTGAACTGTCCAGCTTCTTCCTTGGTAAGTCCTACAATATTAACAAGAGAACAACGTGAACAAAAATTAGTAAATTGCTAAATCAAATATAATGGTAAATTGGTAATGGTTTAAAAACAGCATTTGAATAAAATTCAAATAAAAAATGAAGGAAATTAGTAAGTCAAGCCTTCAAAGGTCTTGTTGGGCAAAACAAGACCATCAGGAGCTTTCATAAGTGTCCCACGAGGAAGAATCATGGCTTCGTTCTGAATGGCCGTGACGACAGCAGAAAGTCTTTCTTCTTCTTTAATAAATTCCTAGAAATAAAATTGAAATAAATTGAACGAAAAGCATAATCACAAGATAAAGTCACAAAGCACAAAACTAAGCTTTTCAAATGTGGTTTAATTTCAATATTTAAAAGTCTATAATAATTGAAATTGACTTAATCGTACTAGACTCATAACTAACCCATTGGTCACCTTCTTCAATTACACTTTGGTCATTTGGAGGAATCTCAGTTTCTGAATCTCCAGTTGGATCTACAAGACGAGAAGGTTTTACATTAAAAAGGTTTATAAATAAGACGTTTTCCTTTGTTTGACTTTCACCTCCGATGAATCTGCCTTTGCAAGCGACGCCAAGATCAAGTGTGAACTTATCTGAAGTTGGCAAAATAATCCACTGCAATCCTCCATCAATGCTGCACAATTTCACGTATTTAATATAAAATAAAACTCAGTATATTGGTAGAATAGTAAAGAAAATTGCATAAAATGATGCAAGTGTAAAGTGTACATAATTGGAAATGTAATATGTAAATTAAGAATATATTGTGTTCTATAAAGGTCGCATGGTCGCATGCTATTTAGCCTTCATCTGAAGTTGAATATAAAATATATTAAAATGTGAATATTTTGCTATATTTACACTTTTTACCTTATTAACCTTACTTTACTTGTTAAATTCAATTAGTTGATAGCTGGTCTTTTATTAAAATTAGCACTAAAAGAAACCACAATAAAAAAATTTATATTAAAAATTAATTCATATACAAATTTAATATTCTTTTAAAGAAAAAATAAAAGGACTCAAAGCACTTGATTTAATACATTTGCAATGAACAATGTCAGAAGATGTAATTAAGACGTTTTCTACTTAGATCCTCAAAAGAGATAAGTTACATAAGGTGAAAGAGCGCGCAGTTGTGTGCCAACAAGTCCGTCACACTTGAGGACAAACTTCCAATTTTCTCTATTTAATGACAAGAAGAACAAGAAGGACGGAATGTAGAGTTAAAATAGAGATCTCAAATTAACCAAACTCCAAGAACTCACATATTCATGTCTCTGTGTGTGTTATGTTCAAAATAAGAAGAAAAAGTGGAATAAAAGGTTGAGTTTGTTTTGTCAGACCTGTAAAAGTAGGTTCGGTTCTTCAAGTAGTCATTTCCCAGTCCACAGACGACAAGGTAATCTTTGTCAATGCCTTGGATCTTCCCCCAAAACAGAACTGATATGAAGTTGTTGTCATTCTGGAGTAGGGCGAGTGAGGATTGACAAGCAAGTCTCTGTTCAACCGAGAAGCTCGTTCCGGTTGAGGCTAAATAGTCGAGGGAAAAGTTGATGCTCTGCCAATCCATGCTTAATGACAAGTTCCTCCCAAGGCCTGTAAATATAAATTTGGAAAGACACATTAGTTAAAGATGTCGAAATGGGTCTAATCAAAGGTCGAGCTTTCGCTGTCTTTGGCTCACACGACTGACCTTTATTCGATCTTTTTCCCTTCTTTCTCTCACAAGTACCTTCTTCCCAAACCTTCGAAACTCAGATTTTGGTCTTTCTATAAATAAATTTCTTTACTCAACATTGTTGCATTTACGATACCATTTCTATAGCTGAAAGAAGAATCGTTCAAAAATCTAAGTTTTACATTGACAAAATGCCATTTTAATAAATATTATATTATTTCGTAATTAAATGAATAAAAACACTAAAAAATAAAAGATTTATATAAAAATAAAGTTTAGTATTGTGTTGCATACCTAAAATAGCCCAAATCCATGAGTCTTTATTATAATTGGTAACATAAATCATAATGTTATGTATAAGAAAATTATGAAAACATTAGGATTTAACCAACCATGATCAATAATCATTTTATTCAATCCTATATGCTCTTAAAAAGATCTCTTAAAATAAGTCTCTAAATAACTCCAAGCTGTTCCCAATTGCAAAAAATCAATATCCTTTGGCCAATAATGTCAATTTCTTCAAGTGATTTCACGGAGATGTTATATTTGCCTTTGAATCTTCAGCTCCAAAGTCGCTTCATAAAGAGTGATTAAGCTCCCGATAGAACTGTGACGCTATGAGTGATATACGTATCTTGAGAGACTCGTCATATTTCGAGACATTGACCAGAATGCAAGACTAGAAGAGGTGTCTTGGTTGAAGTTGGCGGGTGGGCGGAGCCTGAACGTTCTCCTCCTCTCTCTCCCCGTTCTCTTTTTTCAGTCTTGTAAGAAGGAGGAAGGAGGACGAAGGCAGCGGAGGAGGAAGTCAACACGCAACCCAGTTTCCACATCTTCCCCAGACTCCCCTCGAGGACCAAGTCCTCGCTCCTCGACCACGACCATACAAACTGACCCCGGATTACACCCCTTCTTGACCTCACGGCTCGAGGAGTCCTTATCATTTTCCCCATGAGTCGCTCAGCGAGTCTTGAAAGAGCTGAAAGATTCTTCTCCACGACCTTCGTTTCGCGTAGTTCGTAGTTATTTAATGTTTAATTTACATTTTGAGTTTCCAGAGCCCAAAGTCCTTTTACATAGTCGCAACTCCATTTACATTATTTTATAACGAGTGGGAAAGAATTAGTCCAAAAACACCGTGCTTACTATAATTAAATTAATTTGATAACTTTCGTTTAGTCAAGTTGTGAAGTAGAAAAGTTCGTTTCTCGTCCAAGGGAGTTTAATTGTGAGGAATAATTTATCAAAGAAGTTTAAAATAATAATTGTGGTCTTGAGGAAGCATATTTAACTTTCTACAACGAAACGACATTTTTGAGTCTCCACTGCTGCTGTAAATATTTGGATTGAAGGTAAGAAAACATCAACTTTCAATTTAACTTCAATTGCTTTGATAGGATTTTATGCTAATGAGCCTAGCGTGTGTGTTCCTGGTAAAGCAGGAAATGAAGAAGCATCGAGAATAAAATATTTCGTCATTCATCAATAACAATTAAACGGCGAGTTCTCCTTGTCACACTATTGTTTGTTGTTTGAATTAATTAAGTGTATGGGAAGATGGGATAAGTTCCATGTTATAAAAGAACCATTTTGGATATTATGGATTTAATTAATTATAAGAGAAAAGTTCCATAATACTCATGTAGTCATAATATATATTTTACAAAAAGACGTTCGATGCAGGATAAATGAAAGCTGAGGATTTATTTTTATTGGAAGCTCTCTCTCATCAATTAGGGATAATAGTAAATTATAATTATATGGAATTGGTATTATTTTAGGAAATCCGTATTAAAATGGTGGGAAATAGCATATTTAGGTTAAGAGTCTTAACATTTCTCTCTAATTTCTTTTATTCTCTTCTGTTCGTGTTCATGGGTCTTGAGTTTCTTGAGCTCGTTGTGTTTGTGGTTTATCTTTATCAAGAGAGAGAATCCCCTCAACCGTTGCACCAACAACTCAAAAACCTCATTTATAACATTTCGATGCAGATTTACGAGTTTCTATTACAGACCTACAATTCCCCTTTAAAACTCCCTTATTTTTATTTCCGAAGCCCGTTGAATGACTGTAATATCACTGAAGAATTTACTTCTCTCTATTCTACACAAGACAATCTATTATTTTAACTCGCATTGATCACTTTTATTGTTTTAATCCACATGCTCAGTCAGTCATTTTTCCTCTGGATTTCTCAGCTATTTAATTTCTTTGGCCTTTTTAGAACATCCAATGCAATTCAATGTTTAAAATCTTTGATTTTGAATCTACGAAATTTATGATCTCATTAAATCTGCTAAATCTCAAAAGTTAAAGGATTATAAGATATTTTATAGAAACCCTAAACGATTTCTTATTTGACGTTTAATGCAAATCAGCTCTTTATTTCATTCAGCATTAATTATCATATTTTGGTTATTATTCGATGCAATAAACTTGAACGTCCGGCCAATATTGATATTAGCATATTATTTTGTATTTCTGTTAGTCATATTGACGGGCTCGGAATAGACCTATTTTGAGCCAAGTATCAAATAGCTTACTCATTTAATATTCGCATTGAGATAAATATTTGAGACCTTGGAAGGTTTATTCTCAGATTGCGCACGTATTTCCTCTGTATTCTAAACCCTCGCATTGGTCTTTTGTTTTGAATATTATTAGGAAATTATTGAATCTGTAATGAGATCAGTCAGCCAGGGCTTTTCAATCAATAACACTTTTATCGTAAAAGAAAACGTGAGGGCACGTGATAAGCATTAAAAGCTCTGTTTGAATAAGAAATTTGGAATGGCCAGGACGGAGGTCGATAAATTTCCTCGTCAATTCTTTCGAATCTACGAGTTTAATCATCATTTTCCCCAGCCATGCATATCAAATCTCTCAAGACGGAGTCAAAGTCTTCTCAATTGAGCAGTTTGAGCTTCAAAGGGAAAATTTCTCAAAACGTTATGTAAGAACTACTGAGGAGATTCATTCATTCAAATCTTCTAATGTTCATCGCTTTTCTCTTATATTCGTCAATCAATACATCATTATTTTATGATCGAATCTATTTATGCTCAAAATAGCAAGTTCAAAGTAGAATGTAAAATATTTAATTGAAATAATCATCTTTAAATTGTGAGCAAGTTCAAATTTTAACTCTATTATTAACTCTATTATGTAAGTAATATAAACTCTGTTAAGTATTCAAATTAATTCTTTTTAATTGCTTTTGGGCTTTTGTGTGTGTGTGTCAAATTCTTTAAATGGTTTTAATAATTTTAATTACCACCTTTCTGACAATTATGAACTTCCTTACGGTGATTTTAAACTTTTGAATCATATGGGAATTGCAATGAGAATTGACTCCTTTTCAATTTTAGGCATTGCGTAGGCAAACGGGTAATTAGGATACAAGGAAGCGCGAGAAAAAAGGGCTTATTAATAATAAAATCCTTCTTCGTCTCATTTCATTGAGGAGTATTATGTGCCTTTCCCGTTTACGGTCTTGACTCTTGTCTTTTAAGTGAGGAGGATCTGCGTCTTCGACTTACTCTTTTCCTTCTTAATGACTAGAGTATGGAGAGATAAAAAGTATGTAGCCTTGAGGGAATGAATTGACTCAAATCCTTACGCCTCGTCTACTTATGTACATGCCGCTCCGACTCACACACACACACACACACACTCAAAACGCTCATCCTTTATTATCTCCTCCTCAAGAAAGTTAAATTGTTTCGGATCTCCATTTCTATAATAATACTTTTTTATTCTCAGACGACCACTCATTTCCTTGTAAAGTCATAAACCTTGCATTCCCTTCCTTTAAAAAAGTAGCGATTGGAGCCATTAGGACCTTACCTTATATTAACCATTGTGTCTGGGTTGTTCATCTACTATAGTTCTTCATCAATGCATTTTTTCATGTTGTTGAGAACTAATGAGCCTTGGTGCTACGAACGAGCATCATAATTTAATAAATAATGGAACACGGTAGTTTTTGTTGTTTTGCCAATTGAATTGGAATCCATGTCATTCTTCTTTGAATTTATGCGTTTGAAAAAACATTTATTCCTTGTCAGTCAATGGCTGGCGGGGTAGGCTCTTGGAATTCACGATGGCTTTTAATTGCAATTTGTATATTCTTCGTTCGTATTTTACAACATTGACAATAAAAAGACAAATACTACGGAGGAAAGAAGGAATTGTGTAGATTGTGCATTTTTATCAGCTTCCATTGTTTTTGTTTGCTTGTGGTTGGTGATAGGAAAAACATTTTTATCTTCCTTCATTCTTATTTAATGTTAAACCTTTTTATTTGAAAAATAACGATAAAAAAGGCTGTCTGTTAGTGTATGGTTATAATCTATTGGATATTGTATTTGTATGCCGAAATATTATTATAAATTGTACTTAAGCTACTGGACTCACAAGGATTGATAACCTTTAAGGAATGACATTTTGTGAACAGCGCTTGTATCTATTGATTTATAATTAAATATTGTATAGCTTCAGAATTTTGATTCATGAATATCATGATGAATATAGCTGAGAGTTAACTGACTATGAGTGAGCTAACGTAAGTTATGAATAAGAAAGAGGATGTCTGATTTTGGATTTATTTACTAAAACCACATGCGTAAATAAGAATAAGAAATTATGCTATTTGAGGTTACCGATTGAGAAGGGAAATGTGGAATGAACCATTTTAAAGGATTTCTTATCAGTGAATTGTCATCACTGAATTATTACCTTCATTTAAATCTCAAGTTAATAATAGTAGTGGAATAGACAATTTGAGAAACGCAGTAAAAGCAATTATGCTCTGGGGTTTCTTACCCTTTTACATGACATTAATGGTTGAAGAAATTTATAAATATCCACGTAAATAAGAACGAGGGTAATTAATTGAGCTTGGCTATGCAAATGGTATTTATACTCAAGTCACATGTCAACTCTCTATTTAATGGAACTTGTATTGTTCACTCCACTTTCACGTCTACTATTCGTATAAGAATGGAACACATTTCATGCATTAAATAGTGATCTGGAGGAAATTGGAGTGATGTAATTTGGTCTAAAAAGTTAATGTGTAATTTAATAAGTTAATTTATTTATCTAAATGGTAGTTAATAAATTCTTAGGTATATGAGGGAGAAAGAGGCTTCTCATGAGGATTGGCCCAAGTGTTCTCATTCCTCATTTTGTGTGAATTGATTGGAAAATGCCAAGAGAAATATTTGAAATGGGAATTGGAGACGTAAAACGGCTCAATATCTGATGCGAAGTTAACAGTCAGTCAGTTGATATATATTTGATGTGGAGAAGGAAAAAAGTAGGGCACAAATTGCGGATTCAGAAGGGAGTGGTGGAATAGACGTTGTAAGTATAAGCATATTATAGTTAAGTATTTTTACGCAGTAATTTTGTTAAAAGCTTCAAAGTGAATTTGTGTGTGAGAAAATGTCTTGGGTTGAATCCTTGGTTTTGGAGTGGTGAACTAACGGTGTACAGGTTGAGGACTCCCATATATTAACCCATGGGATGTTGAGGCATGGCCAAAGGCCAGAGGAACGCCAATTATGTATTTATTCTTCCCAGGTTCATTCTTCGAATGTCGGTGCTCCGACCAAATTTATAAACACGTTCCTTCTCTCACATTAATATATGGAGAGACGGAGAAGAGTCAATGGAATTGACTTTTCATTGAGCGAGATAGGAGGAGATTGTTGGGTTGAAAAGTATATTTATTATATGGGGAATGATAGGGGCTTACGCGGGATTCTAATTGGAGCTCCGTTCGAATCATTCTAAAAATACGATCTCTCATCCCCAGCTTCTCTCTCATTGAGTAATCATATGGAAGGAGGAATGTGTGCGAAGAGATGGGATTCTTCCATTACTCTACTCATGGATGAGGTTTTCGAAAGAGTTCAAGATCCGAGATTTCATTTACCTACTTGCGCGAGGATAAATACAGAGAGATAGACTAGCATGAGAGATAGATAGGGTTTTATGATTTTTATGCACGAGATTATTGAGCTTGGCAAATAGTTCTAAACTATTTAATTAGTTTAGAGCAATGTGAGAGCGAAATGAACGGATTTTATAACAACAGCAGTAGAATTCGAATATAATACGAATAATTATCGTGTATTTGATAGTGAGGTAGTGCGTTAAATATTTTTTTATTTAATTCTTTACATAAAAAGTATTTTAATGTAAATAATAAAGTTTACTGAAGGAAAATCTTTTGGTATTTTATAATTTAGAAAATTATGAAATGAGAAAATAAGATGTTTGAGTAATTTTGTGGTTTTGGGAGTTTGTGTGTAATTTTAGCGGAATGTTCTCAAATATTGTTTTTGTGTAGGAGGATGGCGGATGTTGTTGACCCAGAAACTCTTCTGGAATGGCTGAGCATCGGGCAGGGCGAGGAGCGGGACATGCAGCTCATCGCCCTCGAACAACTCTGCATGCTCCTCCTGATGTCAGACAACGTGGACCGATGTTTCGAATGGTAAAGGCATTTATTTACATTTTACACCACATTATTGCACCTTTTTTAATGTTTCCTTCAGAACTATGAGGACTTTTCTAATCTTCTTCTCGTAAGTCGGCGTTGCGTAAAATGTTGTCTTTGATCAACATTCCATTCTCTCTTAACGTCGCGTGGTTAAACCCTCATAAAAGACGTCGTATAGCCCGACATCATGTTTTTGAAGATTAGAAAGGGAAACTCTAGAGGAGATGGAAAGGAGAAGGAATGTTAATTTGATGTTTTTAAACTTTAATTTTAAATTTCTTTTTTAAATTTCCAGCTGTCCTCCGCGGGCCTTTCTCCCTGCCTTGTGTCGGATCTTCTTGGATGAGACGGCGACGGAGTCCGTGCTGGAAGTGACGGCCAGGGCCCTCACTTACTATCTCGACGTGTCGGCCGAGTGCACGCGGCGAATTGTGTCTGTGGATGGAGCCGTGAAGGCTATCTGCAATCGATTGGTCGTTGCCGAAATTAGTTCGAGGACTTCCAAGGACTTGGCAGAACAGTGCATCAAAGTAGAACTCCGTTTTTTTCCTCCTTTTTCCGCATCCTTCGTCATTCCTGAGAGAGTGAATCAGAATATATTAGCATGAGGATTTATGAGGATTCCTTTTTTCCACTTGCTTGCTTGCTGTTGGGTTTCAATGACCTTTCAATCCTCCTTTCATGATCCAGTACAATTTAGTTCAGAGCATGAAAATGCTCTTTATCTTCAATGACTTGTTTGTATTATTATGACTCGGAGGCTTAATGACGAATTTGATTATTTTTTTACCTTTTACAATGAGTAAATTGTTTTGATTGCAATTTTTGGATTTAATCATTTTTTGACAATTTAATAATTATTTAGACTTTTAAATATTAGATAGATTTTGTATTTTTCGATTTTTTCTTACATTATAGGAAATTTGGAACAACTAGCCAATAAATAAGAATATAAAGTTTAATTATACATTTTATTTAAATGTTCAATGACTTTTTCATATTTTATAAACATGTGGTTATGCTAGGATTTATTCGTGCAGATAATAAGACTATTATGACCGTAGTCATGTTTTAAAAATGCATTATTTCCCAGAGCTGGCTCTGAGTTATTAAATGAGTGGAAGTGGAACCTGAGTCGTAGATAGAGAGTTAAATAGGCTGTTACTCTCTTTCCTTATCATCTCCTCTCGCGTGGTTGGTTTTATCTAAAGAGTTGTTCTAATTTTGTAGGTATTGGAGCTGGTGTGTACACGCGAGGCGGGAGCCGTATTTGAAGCTGGCGGTCTCAACTGCGTCCTCTCCTTCATTCGAGACAACGGGAATGTGGTCCACAAAGATACTCTCCACTCGGCCATGTCGGTCGTGTCGAGGTTGTGTTCAAAGATGGAACCGCAAGATCCGACCCTCGCCGCCTGTGTCGAGTCACTCTCAACTCTCCTCCGACACGAGGACACACATGTAAAGCCCTAGCTGCTTAATCACTTCTAATTATGCTCAGTGCCATCCATGGCACAAACACATGCTTAAATATCATTTAACGAGAGATGTGCAGTGCATGAAGGCAGAGAAGATAAACATTCCTAACCTTATCCAAACCCAAAGGAAGCAAAACATTCACAATTTTTATTTTTTCGTTGAAGGAATTATGAGGATATTTATGTATTTCCAGTGTATTTGCTCATAATTCCATTCAAATGAATTGTGTTTTTCTATGTTGAGAATCCTCATTGACTTTTTTATTGCTCACCGTGAATAAACGAGTCATTTTGCATGGTGGAATGAATATGACTGTTGATGACGATGAGTTGAGTTTTGAAATAGAGAGAGAGAGGAAAAGTGTAATTGAATTTCAAAGGACTTGAAAACTTCTGCTTCCTATAATTTACTTCAACTTTCAAAAGTTAATATATAGAAACCTTGTGTTTAACGTCAACACTTGCATTTTATTTAGACTTTATGAGGATTAACTCTTTGCTCTTAAGTATCTCTTTTATTTATTTGATGTTATATAGTGGATTTACAAGTAAGTTTAACTACATAGGAGTTGTAATATAAAGCCGTGTATAATTTGAAAATAGGTAAGGACTAAATTCTTATTTGAAGAATCCTTCAATGTGACTTTTGATGTCGGATTTTCATATAATTAATGGCCTAACGTTATTTCTTATTAGAGAGCATAAAAGATTTTAACACAAGGTTTTATCCACGTTTTTATTTTTTGGGTAAATTGGACTACATTAGATTTCATTCTTTATTAAAAAGGATTTTTTATTTGAGCCAGGGAGTTTTGTCAATAGATGCATAAATGTGGGATGGAGAGTAAGCTGCGCCAAAATGGAAGATGCTATCATTTATCATACCATAATATTTTTATTCATCGTATTTTTGCACGGCGAAAAAATATCCTTGCACGAGGAAAAGTATTCTGCAGGTCCTGGTTGTTATTTTATTGAAACGGAATGGAATTATTCTTATCAAAGTGATCGGGTCTCCTTCCGGAATTTTATTTTAATAGATTAAGTTATATATATAAATTCCGTTGGTTGGGTTTCTTATGGGGAATCGATATTCCTTGGATATTCTCCTCCTCCTTTTAAGGTCATAATTGGATTATTGAATTTGTTCAATGTTCCGTTCAAGGTCTTTGGCGTCCTCGCTCCTCCACGGAGGAAGGATGTGGAATGAATGAGCTTTCGATCTCTCTCATAATAAATGTTCTTGATGGGTTTGATTTAAAGGTGGCGGACGGGGCTCTCCGTTGTTTTGCCTCTCTCTCGGATCGGTTCACGCGTCGCGGCGTGGATCCTGCACCTTTGGCTGAACATGGACTCGTCCGCGACCTTCTCATTCGAATGTCAAGTTCCTTGGGAACGAACGGGACGAATGGATCTGGAGGAGCTCATGCCGTTGTCTCGGCCTCGCCTGCCTCTGTCACTTCCCCCGTTTCGATTGCCACGACGAGCGGGTCCTCAGAGCAGAAGAACACGGCGAGCGTCTCGACCATCATTAGCTTACTTTCCACACTCTGTCGCGGATCCCCGTCTATAACTCATGTAATATTTATTTCAGGATTTTTTGATGGATGATGAAAAGAGGGTTTGTAAAGGAGATTTGTAGAGCTTTTTTCAATTTGAGGGATTAAGTATTTGGGGATTTTTTTAAGTATTGGGATATTTGGAGGATTTTTATGGGGATTTTTTAATTAAATGGCAATTTTCATTTCAACAGTATGATTTTGTTGTCATTTTGGGAGTAAGGAGTTGTTGGTGAGTTTATTGGAGTTGAATAAGGGAGTTTTTATGAGGGAGAGATGTTTTCTAGTGGATGAGCTGAGCCGTGTTAAACGTTATAATAAGGATAATAATGTATAAAGTAAGTAATTGAATAACGTATGATATGAATGATTGTAGGATTTGCTACGGTCCGAGTTACCTGAAGCGTTGGAGAAAGCTTTAAAGGGTGATGAAAGGTGTGAAAATCTACAACAATGAATTGACTCACATTTATTGAATAGCTCTGTATTGAACAAGCATTTGCTAAAGAAATTTCTTTGCTGTTTAGATGTATTTTGGATACGATGAGACTCGTGGATCTACTCTTGGTGCTACTGTTTGAGGGGAGAAAGGCACTGCCGAAGTCTGGGAGTGTGGCAAGTGCGAGATTGGCCAGTTTGAGACGTCAGGATGCTGGAGGAGAAAAATCTCATAGACAACTCATTGATTGTATTCGCTCGAAAGACACAGAAGCGCTGATTGAAGCTCTCGAAAGTGGAGGTAAAATAAAGGAAATTGATTTGTCCCATCTGTTATATTTGATATTTAAATTAATTTATATTTAACTTATTACAAATTGTCTTAATAGGCGTTGAGGTGAATTTCATGGATGATGTTGGGCAAACGCTTTTGAACTGGGCCTCGGCCTTTGGGACCCAAGAAATGGTCGAGTATTTGTGCGACAAAGGAGCGGATGTGAACAAAGGGCAAAGGTCGAGTTCGCTTCACTACGCTGCTTGTTTTGGACGACCGGCCATCGCGAAAGTTCTGCTCAAACACGGAGCGAACCCAGATCTCAGAGACGAAGATGGAAAGACGCCGCTTGATAAGGCGAGAGAGAGGAATGATGAAGGGCATAGAGAAGTCGCAGCCATTTTGCAATCCCCAGGTTGGTTTTTATAATTATCATTTTATTATGGTACATGGTGCATCCTCTGTGTAAGTAAATTTTTATGATAATATTGAAGAGATTTTTGCTAATTGAGAGAATAATTATAGGGGAGTGGATGATGCCGGCTGATGTGAGTCGAGAAAGAACGAAATCAGAGAGTTTGGACGAAGTTCCTCAAGAAGCCAAAGGGGATCCTGAAATGGCTCCTCTTTATTTGCAAAGACTCTTACCAATTTTTTGCTCAACATACCACTCATCAATGGTTCTCGCAGTACGGTAAGAGTTTATGCAAATACTTGTCATCATCATTTATTATTTCTCTTTTCCATTGGAATACATGTCTGTATGGAATGATATTCTCGAGTTTTTATATTTTGCCATGTAATTGTTTTTAGACGTGCGAGCTTGAATTTGATCAAGAAGATGATTCACTATATCCCTGCGAGCCTTTTAAACGAAATTTGTTCACCTAACTCGAAGACTTACTCGCTCGGGACGGTTCTGGTTGAAGTGATCGCAGCCGTTTTGGACAACGAGGAAGACGACGACGGGCATTTGCTCATTCTCAACATGATCAAAGACTTAATGGTCAAGGCCCAAGAGATCTTCGTGGAGCATTTTGCCCGGCTTGGAGTATTCGTCAAAGTCCTTTCCCTCTGTCCGAACGATCCGCCAGAGTTGCCCAAGAAGGAAGAGACGCCCGAACGGTTGGAGGCGGAATTGGTGGCCGTGGAGGATGCCAAGGACATCATCACGGGCCGGCCGTATCATTGGAGGGATTGGTGCATCTGTCGCGGACGGGATTGCCTTTATGTGTGGAACGAAGCGGCTGCTCTGGAGCTGTCTAATGGAAGCAACGGATGGTTCCGCTTTGTGCTGGATGGGAAATTGGCCACGATGTATTCATCCGGAAGCCCTGAAGGCGGCTCAGACACCTCGGAGAGCCGGAGCGAGTTCATTGAGAAGCTTCAAAGGGCCAAGACCGGGCTGCGTGCTGGGATCCAAAGCCAACCCATCCTCAGCACCACGGGGCAAATGACGATCAAAGTGGGGAACTGGGCCTTAACGTGCAAGAAGGAAGGGGAGTTGAGCATCAACAACACGGACGGTCAACAGCAGACGACGATTCTGAAGGACGACTTGGCTGGGTTTTTGTTTGAGTCCAATCGCGGGACGCGGCATTCGTTCACGGCTGAAACGACGCTAGGCCCGGAGTTCGCCACAGGGTGGGTTGGGAAGAAAGGGAAGCGGTTGAAGTCCAAACACGAGGCACTGAAGCAAAAAATCAAGTCATTGGCTCAAGAGATCTATGAGGGATATTTCCAAGCCGCAAAGTCACAGCCGAGGGGCGTTGTGGCTAAATTGGGAACCATCGTGGCTCAATTGGAACGTGCTTGTTATAAGCAGAGCGGCCATCGGGTCGACTCTGACTCCTGGCAAAAAGTCCTCAAATCGGCCCTGGACGAGTTGACGAGGCTTTTGAAGGACGAGAGTCTAGTTTCGGCCTATGAGCTCCATAGCTCTGGCTTGGTCCAGGCCCTCATTCGCCTCTTTGCCTCGACGGAGCAGGAGAGGGACTATGAGAACTTGTTTGGGAAGTCCAGTCGACGGAGGCACTTAGCCATGGTCCAGCAGCGGATTGAAGTTTTCAAGAACTGCTACAAGGAGCGGAACATTGAGGGGACGCGGGTGAACCCTGGAGTGGCTCTTGTAAGGAAACTCGTTCAAGTTTTGGAGACCATTGAGAAGCTCCCGGTACTTCTGTATGAGTCGTCTGGGGCCAATTACGGGTTGCAAGTTCTGACCAGGCGGTTGAGGTTTCGATTAGAAAAGTCCACCACGGAGTCTTCGCTTATTGATCGGAGTGGGAGGACCTTGAAGATGGAGCCGTTGACGACAATTGGACAACTTGAGAGTTATCTTTTGAAAATGGTGGCTAAACAATGGTAATTTAATTATTTAACTTTATATTATTGAGTTTTTAGAGAAAGTTTAACATTAAGAGAAAACCTTTCTTCAAGAGAGAACTTCTTAACTGTTGTAAAAATATTTTAAATTGTTTTATTGATTTTTTCAAGTTATTATAAACGACATTATAAATATTATAAAACTAAGTATTAATTTAGCGTTTTAATTAAAAAGCATGTCTGTTCAAGCTGTTTTAATAAATGAAAAAAATGATTGATTTAGGTATGATTACGAGCGCTCGACCTTCTCTTTCTTCCGGAAGCTGAAGGATGGTCCAGCTGTGAATTTTAATTATCAATCCGATTTTGACGAGAATGGTCTCATCTACTGGATCGGGACGAACGGGAAGACGAGCTCGGATTGGGTCAACCCGGCCCAGTACGGCCTTGTCATCGTCTCATCCTCAGAAGGACGAAATCTGCCCTATGGGCAACTAGAGGACATTCTCAACCGCGACGCCTCGGCCCTGAATTGTCACACAAACGACGATAAGAAAGGATGGTTTGCCATTGACTTGGGCGTTTGGATCATCCCTTCCACCTACACCTTGAGACATGCCAGAGGCTATGGGAGATCCGCCTTGAGAACCTGGAACTTTCAAATGTCCAAGGACGGTAGTTCTTGGACGACCCTGTATGCGCACAACGATGATTGTAGCTTGAACGAGCCTGGGAGCACGGCATCTTGGCAAGTTCAACCCCCGTTGGAGGAAGCCCAAGGATGGAGACATGTGAGATTCCAACAGAGTGGGAAGAACGCCTCGGGTCAAACTCACTACTTGAGCATGTCTGGATTTGAGATTTATGGAAAAGTTACTGGCGTCTGTGATGATCTTGGTAAAGAAATATTTCATTTAAATAAAATATTTTTAAAAGGACAAAATAGCAAGCATAAGAGCATCTTTTATATTAATTTGGATTAATTTTTTTTAGTAAAGTTTATTTAATTTTACTAGACCTTATAGTTTGTTGAATACAAAAAGGAAATTCATTTTAGTTTATTGACAGGTTAATTATTCTTAAAGCTTAGAGCTAAAGTATAATTACAAGGATTTTAATTTTACATTTGAAGGTAAAGCGATGAGAGAGGCTGAAGCGAATCTCCGAAAGCAACGACGTCTCATCAAGACTCAAATGTTGAAGCATATGACTGTGGGAGCTCGGGTGGTTCGAGGGATTGACTGGAAATGGCGGGATCAAGACGGGAGCCCTCCTGGTGAAGGAACCGTTACGAGCGAGTGGCACAACGGATGGATTGACGTCACTTGGGACCAAGGCGGAGCGAATTCCTATCGAATGGGAGCTGAAGGGAAGTACGATTTGAAATTGGCTCCTGGATATGACCCTGAATCTCTTCCTGTCAAAGCTCCAGGTAAATTTATTAAGTCATTTGACTCACGAACTCAATTATTGCTATTCCCAATAACTAAATTAATACTATGAAAGTTTTCTTGGATGCTAATCATGTTTGAATGTGAGTCAAAATCATTGGGACTAAAAATAATTCTTGAAGATAAATGAGTCTTGACTTGAATCAAAAAATTATTCATTTTTGATTGTTTGCTTATGCTATCTAAAGTTTATTCATAAAAAAAACTTGAAAAAAAAATTTGGACCGGTCCAAGATGGTGACCCTCAGTGGAACACAGTGGATTGTGAATTAATTGGGATGTTTTTTTTATGAAATAGGGAAAAGCAGCAGTTGTAAGGGCGGCAAAAGTACGAGCGAGAGTTCTAGTGGGAAAGTGAGTGTTTTGACGAGCCGTAAGTGCAGCTCAACTCCGAGTCTTCCAGAAGCCACAGACGGTGGGAACAACGGGGGCTCGAAGCCCTCCGTGGCTTCAACGGAACAAGCCTCCTCTGCCGATAGTCTCCTGGTCAACAAAGTGGCCGAGATGATGGCCGAGTCCGTGTTGTCTGCTGCTGCTCAAGTGGACCTCACAGAGTCCTTGGCCAACATCACGATTGCTGCCGGGCTCGGGCAGTCTGACTCAGAGAACAGTAGTAATCTTCCGCTGGTGACGAATGCCTCGGACCTCGCCACGATCGTGGAGGCCGTGACTGTGGACTCGAGCGAGGACGAAGCCTTCCCTCCACTCCCAGTTAAAACGGAATTAAATGACTCAAGTTCTAACGCTGAGCCTCCGTGCTCTTCTAACCAAGCCAAATATGTAAAGCTTTTTCCTCTCACTTATTCTTCAATCTCGTTGACTTGACCATTTTCTTTAATTGTGATTCATTGTAGAATGAAGTCTGTGCAAGCGTGTCGGAGTCTGGGAGTGGGAACGAACGGGCCATCTACGACGATGCCGAGTTTGTCAATACGGTCAAGAATGGGAAAAACGCTGTTTTGTCTGCTGTTGGGAAGGCCGTCACGGCCGCGGCGGCCTCGTCGTCTTCTGGAACTTGTTGCGGGTCCTCGAATGCCCATGGGAAGTCCTCGAACATGAGCTCGATCGAAGTACCAGAAATGTCCCAATTGGGGACGCCGGCTCTCAAGGACGTCATGAAGATGATTGCCATCCGGAGGAATATCCGATTGGAGGAGAACGAAGCCGCGTCTTCGGGAACTGGAGGAAAGGCCCGGAAGACCCTTGGTGAGTTCCGTCTTTCTTGTTCTTTAATTGCTCTTCTCACAACTACAATAGTTGGTTCTTCATATAATACTTGAATATTCTAAACCTGTATATATTACTCAGACACTACGAGAAAATATTTGAGCTATTTGATACTGTAGAGTTTATTTTGTTCAACTATTTTAGTATTAGACTGTCCAAACACGGTTGTGATGTCTTTAAATTAATGGGCTTGGTTAACATGCCGATTCATAACTATTATTCACATTGGCTTTGTTGCATGCTGTGCAATCGTTGTGTGTTGTATTTTTTAAACCTTTAGTTAGTGAATCTTTGTAAAGAGTGTGATATAATTATAAGATTTAAATGATGAATTTAATCATTTGGTGTATTTAAAGTAATATTAAACCTACCCAGAATTAAATATTATGCAAATTGCTTTACTTTTTTGCCAAGTATTTAAAAAAATATTTTTATTTTATTTTATAAATGCTACGAATTAGAAGATTTTTCAAATTGAATTGTGTTTTAATTGCGCTAGGATATTCTTATTTTTATTTGCTTTTTTACAGTGTTTTGACCATTTGTTCTTTTAAACATGTCCTGTTATGTTTTGTCTCCGTGATCTCCGCATGAGAATGTTCATTGACGACTGTGGTCACCTTTTTTATTTGCACGTTCATTAGAAAAGATATTCAGAATTCGTCGTTCGGACAGTTTGACTTATTTTTCAAAATGTTTCAACACTACTTTTATGATTGATGGGCTCATAAAAATTTGTTGGGTTAGGATTTGGATTTAGGATTTAGAAAGACATAATGTTAAGAAAATCTTATTTTTATGAATATTTTAATCATATATTCTTACAAAGCAGAATTTTATCATTTTGTTTTTGTTTATATTTTCTTAATAGTTTCGAATTAAATTATTTTTAAAACTTTAAATTTTGTAAAAAAATTAAAAGTTAAAAGATATTGAAGATGGTGATGAAGATATTCTCGATGCATTTCAAAATGTGTGGATTGTTAGTATGAATTAATGAAAATATTTCAAAGTAATAAATGAGTTCAACAAGGACTTTTAGCGATAGGTGATAGTGAATAGGACTCGGTAATGATTGATGATGAATGATTTGTGAGAGGCGTAGGTGTTCATTTGGTGACGGTCTCGGGTTGTCTTTTGTAGCATGGCTCGGGTCTCATGGTAGAGGTGGCGGGGGAGGAGGTGGGAGGCGGGAAGCGGGGACTCCCGCCGCCGTCGCCCCGAACCCGAAGAGCGTCTCAGTCCCGAACCTGTCAGTGGGCGAGGGGAGCGGCGGCCCGGCGCCGCACGCCTCCTCGTCCCTGCTCGAGAGCCTAAGTGCCATCGCGAGGGTCCGGTCCTTGCTCAACTCGTCTCGCTTCGCCTCCAATTCCTCCCAACTTCTCCCCGCCGGCCCGATCATGAACTTGAACTCGGCCTCAAATCCCGCCGGGCCCAACAACCCCTTCACCTTCGGCCGCCCTCCTACCTCTGTCTCGAGCCTTGTTAGACTCGCACTCTCCTCTAACTTCCCAGGTTCGGTTCCCCCATACAAACCTCAAAACCCCTTCTTCTGGATGGAGTCAAAAGCATGGTCCTCTCCACGATGAGAATTTCCTTGTTGGTTTTCTTTGCTTTTTTCTTTCTTTTTTCTCGTTTTTCTTTGCTTTTCCTTTCTTATATCTCGTATTCTTTTCTTTCCTCGAGATGATTTAATTTTAATATTTATTTTGTTTTCTTGCTTTTTAGCCATTTTGACATTTATTATTTTAATTAATTGCTTTAATTTAGACGCTTTGATAATTTACTTTTTTGTAGTTTATTTGAAATAATCGAACGATCATTGATGAGTATGATGAGAGACATTTGACACCTTTTGTGAATGCTTTTTAATGAATTACTAAACTATTGTTTTATGATTACACACATTTTTTGAGTTTTTGAATCATTTTGTTTATCTTCAATTTGATGTATTGATATGAGAAGTTTTGTGGTTTGTCTCTTAATTGTGACTTTATGGAATAGGTGGGCTTTTGAGCACGGCTCAGAGTTACCCGAGTCTCTCATGTCAGAGCAATAATGCTGGAGCTTCTGGAGCCTCTTCATCTGCAACGGTTGGAGCTCAGAGTCTTGGACAAACTTTAACCATGAGCCTCACATCAACTTCCAGTGATTCTGAACAGGTAAACCTCAAATATATGGAGGGAACTGAAGTAAACTGTGATTTATTAGGATTTTATTTCTTTTTAACTTTAAATTTTAAATAATGTATGTTCAATTGAAATTTAATTCATTTGTCGAATAACTTTAATATAATATTTGTAGGATTTCTTGGAGACTTGCAGAGCCACGACCTTATTAACGGAACTTGAGGACGACGATGAACTCCCTGAAGACGAGAACGATGATGATGAGGAGAATGAAGATGATTACATGTTTGAAGAAGGGGTATGTCATTATTCGCTATTGATCAAATGAGCTTTTCCAAGTAGACAAATCATGAAATCATGGAGTTGAGACTAAATAGGCTAATGTGGATGATAGGAGGACGAGTGCTTTGAAGTTCGTACGGGGAAGAGACGCTCTTGGGATGATGAGTTTGTTCTGAAACGTCAATTCTCGGCCCTCATCCCGGCATTTGATCCGCGCCCAGGGCGAACCAATGTGAATCAAATCAGTGAATTGGAAGTTCCGCCGCCTGTCGAGTCAATGAGACCTGCTGAAGAGTTGATTCACCATGAGGAAGTTTCAATTGCACCGCAGCCCAAGTTGAAGTTGATTCTTCGAGGACCCAATTTGCCTGGGGTAGGAAGGAACAACCAGAGAACTTTCCCATTTTATGCCCCATCATCATTCCCGCGCTTTCTTGATCTCCGTGGCATGTGTGTAATTAAATGATAAATCATTTTCAGGTTACCGACGTTGAAATTGATCTATCCAAGCAAAAGTCAACGATTTTCCAGGCTGTTCAAGATCTAGTCCAAGTTTCTCTTTTGGGAACGAAGCAAGAGAAATTGAGGAGAATTTGGGAGCCGACTTACACGTAATTAATATTTATTATTTTTAAAATTGATTGATTACAAATCTAATGATCATAGTAAATCTAATGGAGATTTTCTTCGGTTTGGGAAGTGTTTTCAATATTTTTAATTTCAATGATGTCTAATGGGAATTTCGTTTGATTTTGGTTGTATTTTATATTATTATAATGTTTTTGATTTTGTTTGGTTTTAAATAATGATTAATTTTGAATTTTTTGTGTAAAAGGATCGTTTACAAAGAAGAGAAGGAACATGGGAAGGACAGTGATGAGAAGGAATGTTTGGATCATTATGGATTGATCGGACGGACTGTGTCTCCTTCGCCGTCCTCGCTCACTCAGGCCTCGTGTAGCGTTGACGAGGTGGTGAATTTGCTCCGACACCTTTACTCGGTCAGCAGCACGTCGTCCAAGTCGAGCGACGAGCTGATCTCACAGGATTGCTATCCAAAGGGCTTCTTCGTTCCGCAAGACGAGTTTATCAGCAAAAAGGTGACGAATAAGCTCACGCAGCAACTTCAGGATCCCTTGGTCCTCGCATCAAGAGCCTTACCACCTTGGTGCCAAGAACTGACTTACTCGGCTCCCATGCTCTTCCCGTTCGATACGAGGAATCTTTATTTCAGCTGTACTGCCTTTGGAACCTCAAGGTAGGCTTGAATTAGATTTCTAATGGTTTGAGTAAATTAATCAACCTTCAATAATTATAAAAAAAGTTTTGTAAATTAGTTTTTAAAGATAAATATTAGCTATTTAGAATGGAATTGATAATTTAGGATTTTTGTTTTTCCAGGTCCATTGTTTGGCTTCAAACTCAGAGAGATAACACGACTGAGCGGAGTCGCACCCGACGCGACGACCCACATGAATTCCGCCTTGGCCGATTGAAACACGAGAGAGTGAAGGTCCCGAGGGGGAACAACTTGCTCGAATGGGCCATCCAAGTCATGAACTTCCACGCTGAGCGGAAATCAGTTCTTGAAATCGAGTTTCAAGGAGAAGACGGAACCGGATTGGGTCCGACTTTGGAGTTTTATGCTCTCGTGGCGGCTGAACTTCAACGGAAGGATCTCGCCATGTGGCACTGCGACGATCTACTTGATTCTAATAGGTAAAATTTCATTAATCATATTATTTAAATATTAGCTTAGCTTAATTAATTAGTGATTTTTGTAATTGTAATTTTAAATTGAAATTGAAGATAATTATTAAAGATAATACCTAATGAAGATTTAATTTGAATTGTTATGAATTATGATTTACTAACTGAGTAAATTTGTTTTGTTTCAGATATGATCAACCATCTGTGATAGACGATTATACTGTGAGACCGCCAGGTTATTATGTACAAAGAAGTTGTGGTCTCTTTCCTGCCCCCATGTTACAAGATAGCGTTAGTTGTGAGAAAGTTTGCCGTTACTTTCGATTTTTGGGGATCTTCATTGCGAAGGTTCTCCAGGATGGGCGCCTGGTTGATTTGCCCCTCTCGAGATCCTTCTTCAAGCTCCTCTGCTCTGGCGAGTTCGGGAGCGAAGTGAGGGAAAGGTACGTGTGTGAGAATATGAATTTCAAATGAACTCCGCTCCTTCCTGCTGGATTATTCAAAGGGGGATGAATATGGATGAAGGGAGAGAAGGAGAAAAGAATCATTTAGTAATGAGGCATATAATGTGTATTTTGGTCACAGGGCGCGCGGAGACAGAGTGGCAACTCCGATGTCTGAAGAGGACATCATGGTCTCCTCTTACATTTCCCAAGAGAGCGAGAAGGAAATGGAATTGGATCCTCCGAAGTATCGTCACATTTTGGATAATCGCCCTTGGCACGCGGGGATCCTCACGATTGAAGATCTCATGGAAATTGATCCCCAGAACGCGAGGTTTCTCCATCAGCTCCAAGAGCTCGCCTCTCAGAAACGACACATTCTTCATGATAATTCCCTCTCTGAATCTGACAAGCTCCGCCAAGTAAAGATACAATAAAACCATTTTTATTAAATTACCAATAAATGCTCTCCTCGATAATATTCCTTCTTGGAGTATTCTCATAATATTCTTGGAATAGTCTCCTAATATACTTTCTGGTTTATTAAATATTAAAGCGGAATTTAAAAGGATTGGGGATTGGAATTTGGGTCATTTGATGTATGGAAATTTGAAATATTGTTTTTTTTATTATATGAACAGATTCAGAATTTGGCTCTTCCTTATATTGGCAATGGGGCTGACTCGGGTCCAGCTGTACGTTTGGAGGACCTCGGATTAAGTTTCCAATATTCTCCATCTTCTCGCGTTTACGGATACAATCAAGGTAAAAAGGGGTTTTGAATAATGGATTGACTCGGCTTCTTCAATTTCTATTGATCTTGTTTAAATTGCTTTTAATTATTTATTGACTATCTCTTTGTTCAGTACATTAAAGCTCATTTTCTTTATTTTATCATTTAAAGCTACTATTGGTTTGTTATTGATTTAGCTATGCATTCATGTTTCTTCATTGTTTTGTTTAATTGTTTGTTTAATTGTTTTCTCTAGTGGATCTTTGCCCCCGCGGAGAATTTGAAGACGTGACGATTGAGAACGTGGAAGATTACATCGAGCTCTTGACTGACTTCTGCTTGAATCGCGGTATTCATAAGCAGTTGTCAGCCCTGAAGGAAGGCTTCGACCTCGTGTTTCCGCTCGAGAAGTTGGGGGCTTTCAGCCCGGACGAAGTTCGTTTGATGCTCTGTGGCGACCAGAGCCCGACTTGGACGCGCGAAGATATCCTTACGTACACAGAGCCCAAGCTGGGTTATACAAAAGAAAGGTACAATGTTGTTTTTAGAAGAGAAATGCACTTTTGACACGCGAAGAAATATTTAAGATTCCATTAGGAGGAGTTTAGAAGGAGTTTCCATTGTTTTATGTGAATATTGTGTGTTTGTGGTTGCAGCCCGGGGTTCCAGAGATTCGTGAACGTGATGGTTTCACTTACGAGCGAGGAGAGGAAGGCGTTCCTCCAATTTACAACCGGATGTTCTTCGCTTCCACCTGGAGGACTTTCGAATCTCCACCCGAGGTTGACTGTTGTGAGGAAAGTGGATGCTGGCGAAGGGAGCTTTCCCTCCGTCAACACATGTGTGCACTATCTCAAACTTCCGGAGTATCCTTCGGAGGAGATCTTGAAGGAACGGCTCCTCGCAGCTACCAAGGAGAAAGGCTTCCACTTAAACTAACCTTTTTAATTGCCTCCTTCATCCTTCTCTAATCCTATATGATACAGAAATTATTAATTATTATTATAAGCCTCCTACTATTAATTATTATTACATTACACACAGTCTACGTTCTACTCATATTGTATGAATTATCCTTAAAGCTTAATGCTGAGTTAAAAATGTGAAAAACTGAGAATAAAAGAATCCTTATTAATTTCAAAACTTTGTTTATTTTTCATCATTTTCATTTTTTGAGGATGAATCTTCTCTGTGAATCTTCTCTGTACATGGCTGTCTACACTGCTGACTGTGCACTGTTGCACTGTTCAGTTTTAATAACTAGATCCTGGAAGTAGTTTGTACAAGTAGAGTATATTTAGTTAAATATACATGGAAGTGAATATAATTCCGTACTGTGTGCTCATTTGCAAATTCATTATCAATTTATCAGGAGCGAATTTACAATTAGACAGCTGGTATTAATTCTCTTAAAAGCCTCATGAGCTTCAAAGGCTTCCCCTATGTAAGTAAAAGGGGTCATTAATCATTCACCAGTTAATTTGACTTGTGTAACTCGTTACGCTTCACTTAAGCTCATACGGATAGAATTTCAATGTTTGGAACAATGCACACAGCGGCTCAATCAACCTCATGTTCCCTCCATTCAAAGCCATATAAATATATATGAAAATAAGGTTGGACAAGCTGGTAAAATTCAATAATATGATCTCTAGGAAATCTATTTAGATTATGAACTCAACTCTCCTTTGGAGACTTAGAGACAGGGAAAGGACGTGTGGTTGAACATGTTGATGATATTGGTGTTTGTGAGGGAACTCGTTTAAGTTTGTCATCCTCACAATGGCCATTTTCCATAGTGGGGCTGACGAGGCTGGGGGAGAGTGACATGATGAGAGAGTAGGGAAAAGGAGCGGGCAGGACTCGGAGTTTCGGAGTCGGTTTTCGGAAGGAAGAGAAAGGAAAAAACGTCTGGGTGGTGTTCTCCCCTTCTCAGTGGAATCTTGGCTCCGGATCAAAGCGGATCTCTCTTACTTTCTCTTTCTTCTTTCGTTCCCCGTCATTGTAACATGTAAAAGATTTTCATTCGCCCGACATTTTATTTTTTAGTTCACTTGAATAATCCCTGCCACATTTACTAAACATTACAACATCCTCTGAAGAGATTTCAAGTTTGTGACAATATGAATTGAAAATTTAACTCTCTCAAATACACCGTTCGTGTTTAAAATTTAAAGGATAATTAAAATCATATTGGACATTATTTAATACAGTTCGGCCGGGTTCAGAACTGTTATTCTTGAGGTAAACAAAAATAATTAGCGAAAGGAATATTTTGAAAGCTTTGGTGTTCAAATGATCACTTGAACAAGATTTGAGAAGGATTGGTTGGAGATGACAATTTTGTCGACGATTTCTCCTCAGAGTTTTCTTGACGTTTTGAAGGGGAAAGACTCCGGGCTTGAAAAACTGTTCGGAATGAATTCAACGTCGGGCTATGAAAATGTGAATTTGAGTGTCCCTGTGGAGAATTCAATTAGTCAGAGTCGCTACACGCTTTTCCAGACGATCGTGATTGCTTGGATCGCCTGCTGTCTCGGCCTCATCACCGTCGTCGGGAACATCCTGGTCATGATTTCTTTCAAGATTGACAAGCAGCTCCAGACGATCTCCAACTACTTCTTGTTGTCCTTGGCCGTAGCGGACTTTGTCATTGGGAGCTTCTCCATGCCGCTCTTCACTATCTACCTCCTCTTTGGCTATTGGCCATTTGGGTCAAGATTGTGCGACGGCTGGCTCGCGCTGGACTATCTCGCTTCTAACGCTTCGGTCCTCAACTTACTCATCATTTCCTTCGACAGATACTTCTCAGTCACAAGACCACTAACGTACAGGTTAAATCTTGAACGCCACGTTTAATATTATTTTAAATACTTATTATTAATTATTTAACATTAATGTACACTCACATCTTTGATTTCTATCTTGTAATTGTAATTATGAATGGGGCATATTTAGCAATTTTTTTATTATGTTGAGTCATTTCTTCTTTAACTTACTCTTTCACTGAATTACAATTATTTATTTAACGCTTTGATTAAGTACTAACTAGGGGCTGAATTTGTTTTAAATGCAATAATCCAAGAATAATGCAACCAAAGGGGTTTTAATTTAATTAAAAATTTAATAAACTTTCTAAACCATATTCCCACGAAGAGAGATCTCCAACTTGGGTTCAATTCCAATAGTCTCAAAAGCCAAGTTTCTTTAAGAGCCTCTGAAAAGTTTCAATTTAACAAAACTTTTGTTCTTGTTCTCGAATTACTTTAAGTATATTTGAAATTTAATACTTAAGCCCTTATGCATATAGCAAGCCAGAGTTTGAAAAGTGTCAAAGATATAAACCATCCAAAGATGTTTAAGATAAATATGTTTAAACTTACAATAGGATTAAGCATAAAAGGCTTTGGCATTAAGTTTTAACGTATACCCATGTTAAGTTTATAGCATCAATACTTAAATTTAGACTGTCAGCTTGAGGGGTAGGTAGCTACTAAAAGTATTAAATGTTAAGTCCATTATTAATATTACATAGGAGGAATCTTCTTCCTCTTATATTTATAAAAGGACGTTATTGAACTTAATCTCAATTGGAAAAAGGGTCAATTGACTGATGTGTGACATGTTTGAATGTAGGGCAAGGAGAACAACTCGACGCGCTGCTCTGATGATCAGCTCAGCGTGGGGAATTTCTCTTCTTCTTTGGCCGCCATGGATCTATGCATGGCCGTACATTGAGGGGAAAAGAACGGTCCCCCAGGATAGATGTTACATCCAGTTCATTGAAACGAACCATTATATTACTTTTGGAACTGCCATCGCCGCCTTTTATGTTCCCGTTTCAATCATGCTGGTTCTCTACTGGCAAATCTGGCTGGAGACCGAGAAGCGTCAGAGGGATCTTTCACAGTTGCAAGCTGGGAAAAAGGACTCGAGCAGAAGATCAAATTCAAGGTAAAGATAAAGAGCAAACCCTTTTTATCATAAGTCAACAACGGAATTTATTAAAATACATTCGACAAGCTTTCAGAAAGTCAAAGTCAAAAGCAAAGACCTTCTCTGTATTTCCACAGACTCAAGTTCACTGTCTTTGTGCTTGAAGGGAATTAGGAAAAGGGTCTTTTTATCTTAATTAAATAAGCGGATAAAATAAACAAGTTAGAATCAGATAAAAATCCTTTTACTTTTAAAAGCAACGAGGTGAAAGCAATCAATGTTTTCCAAGTGTTTATTTTTTGATAATTTGATCTTTTGGATTTGCAATGAGATAATTTATTATCAATAGGCATTATTTGAAAATCTTCGAAACTATTTTTAATCGTGAATTAATGCTTAATAAAACTATTAATATTTTTCGGAATTTTCATTTTTAACTTTAATTTATTTATTTTTTCAAATATTTATTCACATATTTTTTATCAATAAAAGTAAATATTTTGCATACTTCATTTTTGGTTTATTGGATTTTGTACAAATTGAAAGGTTTAGAATTCGGATTGAAAGGAACGCCTTTTCCTTTTGATAAAATGCACAAATTGAATGCACATCCCAATAATTCATCATTATTCATTCGACCGTGAAAGCCTTATGCCATCTGGCTATATATTACAATGGACATAAATCTTTAAAAACTTAAACTTATAAAAAGAAACTCGTATAAATGCACTGTTGTGATTTGCAACATTGAAAGGAACTCAACCAAACATGGAGAACCATTGAGTTCAACCAAATAGAAGAACCTGTGCGTAAATAAGTAATAAATATTAGCAAATGTAAATGGAATATCAAGATAAATAAGAAATACAAGAGAGAATAACATTAATATGGTCCAAATTGGAATGTTTCCCACACATTGCCATTCAAGTCCATCAAGGGCTTTTGAGAAAACTTTGGCGCATAAATCGTGAGAATTCTTAATTGAATAAGTTAGTTTTCCAATTAACCAAACTATTGATCCTCGCTGGTGCTTCCTTACATTTTTCCACACACAAGGGAACTCCTGCTTTAAAATGCATTAAACGAATCCTCAATACGTTCCTGGTTAAAACTTGAGAGTTAAAAGGAAGAAGATAAATGATGAATGGGGAGTCATTAGAGTCAAAAGTTTAATAAAGTCATTAATAATTTTCCAAATACAACATGAGATTTCTTCTCTCAAAACTTATGGACCTTTCTGAGTGTAAACATTAATAGCGAATTAATGGCATTTGTCCTTTATCTCATCCTCTAGCTTTGGTTCATAAAATGATCATTTATCTCTTTTATTTTCTCAAGTAAAATGACTTCTTGTGTGTGTAAAATCAATGGAAGACTCTCTTGTAATGAAGAGTGTAAAAGTATAATTAATGGAGTTTGGAGTTATTAAATTGATAATTAGGGCAAATGTTATCTTAATGAGTTTTTTAAAACAATTTGCCTAAATTGTGCAGTGATGAGGCGGCAGACAATGAGGAAATCCTAAAGAATCGCCCGGAAGGCTGCATTTGCCCGGATGACCTTTATCAGCTCCCGACATGCCCTGCCAATCATCATCAATCAGTGAGTGAAAGCTTTTAAGTTCAATTCCTCTCTCTTAGAATATTCAAAGCTGTGGATGCGAGTCAAAAAAGCTTGAACATAATGGCTATTAGCGTCTCAAGTCATAAAGAACTCGGGCTGTCAAAAGCTCGGAGTTTTCCCGAGCGTGCTTGAAGCTGATTCAACTCCCGGGGTTTTGATTTTTATTACATTGACTGGTTGGTTTTTATTTTCAGCAATTTAATCTCTGGTTGAGGAGGAAATGGCGATGCGTGAGTGGGCCGTACTACTCTTGCATCAAGTTCTTAAAAATTGATCGCGACGTGGATGATTTGGACGAGATGGACGACGATCATGGGAATTCTCCAGGTTGCACGACGCCGGCTTCGGTGGAAACTCCACTCCAGTCCTCCGTCTCGCGATGCACGTCGTTAAGTATTCTCAAAGATCCAATTACCCAAACTCCTTCCTTCAAGAGCGACCCTTCGATCAACATCCATGTCATTAAGGATCCTCCGCTACAGCTCAGATTCGTTTCGGGCAAGTCGGAGAGCATTGATTCTTCCATTCAGAACTTTCAACAAATTCCTCCGCACGAAGGCATTGGTAAGAGAAATTTATACATTCTCCTTTCATTCACCATTTTAACATTTCAATTGCAATTTATCAACTTTAAAACTTTAAACTCACCATTTAACACAAATAACAAATTAAATTATATATTTAATAAGAAAGAGGTAATTCGAAGAAATCCGATAATGAATTTTAAATATTTTATTTTAATATTAATAATTAAAAATGAAGTGGCATTTTAGAAATCAATTTTTTCCCATTTCGTTGACCAATTAAGTAATTGAATGAGAATATGAAAATTTATATGAAAATGCATATATTTAGATATAGATTATTCTATGCAAATAATTGACATACATTTGACTGAACGTTAATAGTCGTACTTTTGAGCTTCTAATAATAATTAGGTTTAAAACACTTAATACCCATTTACTAAATATTATATGATATAGAAAATATCTTAATAGTGTTCATTATTACAAATTAGCCTGTTAATCGAGATAAGCTGAATGAGAGTTTTTTGAGTATAAAAACCGGAAGATTGTTCTTATTTGTCAACAGGTACGAATGGGAAGTTTGGGTATGACTCTGTGTACACGATTCTGATCCACATTCCTCAAGAGTCAGATGGGAAGAACGGGTCCATCAGGATGATTCAAGAGCCCGGCCCTCTCCCTCCCCTCCCCATCAATCCGAAAGGCAAGTTCACACCCTCGACGGCCGAGCCGGGTAAAACCTCGCCGACGAGTGAAAGGAGGAAATCAGCCGTGGTGCCTCCACTCAACGCCAAATTAATTCCAAAAACAATACCCAGTGGTAAATACAGCTCAAACTCGCTAGGCTCTTCAGCTATCACAGTTCCTGTTGCTCAAAAGAAAAAGAAAAAGAAAAATGCAGGTCAGCAAAAAATCCCTTTAATTAGCTCTCTAATTAACTAATAATGTAATCTCTCTAATTAGTCTCTAAAGTTTATTGCCGCATCTCATCTTCATTATAATTACTTTCTTGTCTTTTCTTGCTTCACTCACGATCAGCTTCACTTAATTTTGCTTTTGACGACTTTTTAAAATTATTCTGTAACAATTAATTTCTTAAATGACTTTAAGGAAGTGTTTTGAAAAAATCATATTTTTAATTAAAAATCTGAATTTTTTACAATCCCACAGAGAAAAAGCAAGAGAAAAAGGCTGCAAAAACGTTGTCTGCAATCCTTTTGGCATTCATCGTCACATGGACTCCTTATAACATTTTAGTGCTTCTCAAAACAATCCTGTACAAAGAAGATGCGATTCCTGCTGTACTGTGGGACATGGCTTATTATTTATGCTACATTAACTCAACTATCGTAAGTGCCTTTCATTTATTTTATATTATTTCTTATTAATAATTGTAAGTGAAAAGAATAATCAGGTGCATTTTCCTAACCATTTCCATTTAAAAAAGTTTCATAAAAAGGGACTTTTTCTATTTCATACACTTTTAATTGAACGTAAAAGTACGAATTGTCATTGAATTGGAATTAATTAAGGAATTTATTTACGTTTACTCCAAAGTTACTACAAAGGATCTTTGTTTGCGTGTGTAAGTGAATGTGCGAATTGTGTGTTTTTGTGTAATTTGAGTTTACCTTGAATGAGTTTACGATTCAATTGATTAATCAAGGTGCAGTTAGCTGTTGAGTGCAAATGATTCAAAAGGGTTCTCGACATTATGATTGCATGTAGGAGAGGAGTGATTTGGCTCGACTTTCCCCAGGTTCAAAAGGTGTTTTTCCTCGCTCGCTCCTCTCCACATAGTTAATTAATTAGCCAAGTGTTGATTAAATAAATGGAAACAAAAGTTTGAATGAGAAAACTTGGAGAGCTTCGTTCTCGTTCCATTCATCCTCCATAGGACCAAGTTAATGAGCCATAATATGCCCTCATTACATGGGATCCTCGGAATAATATTAATTTATGCGAATTTCCCAATCCCTTTGAACCCCTCTTGCATTTCTGCTTTGATAAATCCAATTAGATTAAATGCCACATACATGTTATTAAGCAAATCTAATGATATTGACGGGAGTTTTGGGGGGAAACAGACAAACTTGGTTATAATTTTGAATTTAATTAAATTAGTATTTAATTAATTGTCTTTTTTTAGAATCCAATGTGCTACGCTTTATGCAACGCTTCTTTCCGAAGAACTTATGTAAGAATTCTCACGTGTAAATGGAACAACTCAAGACGGCAAGCTGTCAACAGAGTTTACTACAATTAATGCTTGGATTTTCTCCAGGAACTCTTCAAAAATCAAATCATTTATACTATACGACTCTACATAAGTATTTACATCTTAACACTACGCTACACTTAAATTCTATCATACATCCACTTTGCTATTAAATCTTAAGATTAAAAAAAACTTAATAAAAATTCCGAAACGTTCAATTTATAAACGACTTTCATTGTTCATTTTTTATTCAAATTGAATTTCTAAATATCTAAAAAGGCATTTTTATTTGCATTTAATATTTACAAGTTTATTATTTAATAATTTATTATACAATGATTAATAAGAATAATGTAATAATTGAACACTTTTTTTTCTTCATTTTTTCCATTTAAATATTTATATAATATTACAAGCTCATTTCAAAGCATAATACTCTCGATAATTTACAATTTAATGAATCTCTTGACACGCATAATGATAATGATCATCTGGGCTCATTTTGGTGAAATCATTGTATGTATACACAGGCAAATTTTAATATGACTATCCATTATTACGCCTAGGACAAATACATCGCGCACGTTAAATTTATTGTAGTTAACTTTATGGTTTCATTGAATTAGTTAAGTATTTATGGTGGTGCGTCGTGGCGGGTTTATTGGTTCCGTGTAGAGCAGAGGCGAGAGATAATTCCTCATTTCGAGGCTTCTCGTTTGATCCTGGCGGATTGACTTTGCCGGGATTTTGTGCTGGAGCTGGCGGTCGCTGAGATCCCCGAGTGGGAGAATAACGGAGTGGCGATCGTGGAGGGAGATGTCCCGCTTGTTGAAGCTGGCCGACTTGACATGCTTGCAGGAGCGAAATCGATTGCGAGACCTCCTTTGCTCCCTCCTATCCCTGCAAAGATAAGATCCGCTTTTTTCACATACTTTCATCCTTTGTTGTCTTTAAAAACATTTTTCTACGCCGTGAAGAAGACCACCGAGAACCGCCACAATCTTTCATCTTCCCAATACACTCAAAAATTCACTTTCCCATCTCTTTAGCTTTTATTTCCTTTTCATCTCTACGAATATTAATATTAAAAACTCAAATCCGATTTTTAACAAATATTTCAATTTCGCTTTCCTACATAAATGCTTTTATTATTAAATACTATAATGCAAAAAATATTCATATTATGAGATTCGAGAAAAAACATTTTGAATATTTGAGAATACTTTATATCATGCTGTGAAGAAACAAAAGAATAAAATCTAAAAAAAATAATATTGAATTTAAATTTAATATCAATTAATATTGAATTCCAAACGGTCTTTTAATTATCAAAAAATTAAACTTAAATATTATTTAACTCCAACACTAATCCTAAGTTTAGTAATTCTAACTAACATTTAGGATAAAAGCAAGGAGAAAAAATAAAATAAATTTATATCGTTATTCAATTTAGTGTTGAATAACTCTAAAATAGATTGATGTTTATGATGATACAAAGTGGACTGACAAGTTGGACATATGAGTTTAAAAGTGAACAAACCGTTTCCCCGTTCCCTCTCGAATCTCCATTGGATCCGAACATTGTAACTCTATAAGAACTCTCTATATTTCTATGATCTTGGGTTCATGTCCGGGTTTCTCTCCATGTGTAGCAGAGTAGTCGGTCGGATGAACCGTAGAATATGATATAGGAGTGAAAGGGAGGATCAACATAACGATTTTCTCTCTTGGCTTTCTCTTGGCATAAGTGAGAAGTTACCAGCAGCCGTGGTGGCAGATGCGAGAAGGGCGGCTAAGTTGGCCGGGAGGAGTCCATTGGAGAGCGGGAGAAGAGGAGGAACTTCCTTGGGGTCATCTCCATCAGAACTCCCGGACTCGCTTTCGTCCTCCTGAAAAACAAATGTCACAACCATATTATTACATAAAGTACAAACTCAAGCTATATTAAAGGTATATTAAAGTTGGTAGAAGAAACTCATATACTGAAATTCACCCTTGAACAAGATATCAATAAGTGAAGTCGAATAAATATATTATAGACTGATATATTTATTTGATTTGGAAGTATAAGTGGGATAAATATATTAATCCCAATCACTTATACAGATCTGTAAGAAGGGAGAGATAAAACTTATTGGACTTTCTCGAAGAGGAAAGTAGTAAAGTTGAGATTGGAGAAAGATTTGGTAAATTGATAAGGATATGCCAAGGCGAGTTGATCTCTTTCTCCTCCTCCGCCTTTCCCCCAGATTTGCCCTATGATGTCCTAATAGAAAACCCGAGAGTTCGACGTTTGAGCTTATCAACCTGTCATGATAATGTGCGAACCTCGGCATGTATTCACCACACTTCATTTCCTTCCCTATTAGCACTTTCCCTTGAACTTGGAGAGGACTAATGAAAATAGCAACTCGTTATTATCATCCATTTTCATAAACATCTCCCTTTACCTCATTCCTCTCTTATCTTCTTCCTTGTTAAAACGAGAAGCCAAGCCAAACAAACACCAAAAGAGGTATACACAGCCCGGCCACTTAAGATGTCACATTGAAAATATCATTTTAAATAGTCACTTGAAACATTTATTTTAAATGTAATATATCAAAATGTAGCTTAATGTATGCCAATTAAAACGGTATATTACTTATTTAAAATATCTTCCCTTGTTCTTGACAGTGCTTGTGAAGAGGAATCAACTTGTTAAAATAATCTTCATATGTCGTAGTACGGATTAAAACCAGGTTTGTCATATCTGTCATGTCTTCTAAAAATTACCTATAAGTTTGGAAAGTCTGAAACAAGATTTGCGGAAATCATGGAAGGAAAGTCCAATTTACCAAATTCGTGTTTTCATCGACAAGTTGATCCCTCTTCACAAACATTGTGTCAAGAACAAGGGAAGATATTTTAAATAAGTAATTATAGTACATTAAGCTACATTTTGATATATTACATTTAAAATAAATGTTTCAAGTGACTATTTAAAATGATATTTTCAATGTGACATCTTAAGTGGCCGGACTATGTAAACACTGTGGTCTGTATACTAAACACTCTAATTTTTCCATTCAAGATCACCAACCAAATATATTAAAGACGAAATGCTCAAACACTATGTTTATCACATTATAAATTCGCATAGTGCTTATACACAATTTTATACCATAACTTTATATTCCATATAACAGACAAAACCAACTTTAAGTGTTTATAAATATATTATTAAATATATAATCATATTTTCATATAACACATAATTGTAAGTTTGTAATAACATGTTGTGTATAATCATACGCTTTTGGTATATCAAAGAAAATCGTGTAAAGACACAAAGTCGTCTTTACTTACAAATTAAATTATAAAGAGATTCCACTTTGATCTCACTTTGATCTTTGATGTAGAATGTAGATATCCATACATGCATAATATGAAAATGTGACTTTTCCTCTCAAATGTACAAAAAATATTATTTACTCGCTCAGCTGAGAATGTGAAAATATGAGTTGATACAAGTATAATATATATGAGTTTATAATACATTCGGGAAGTATGGGGAGGTTTGTACATAATACACAAAATATCCGAAGAGATAAGAGCATACGGGCGTGATTTTGACTAGGAAATCCAATTTGCCATTTGAGTATTATAGGTGTACTTGTGTTGGCATATTAGATCAAAATGGGTCTTAAACATGTAAATGCGGCATATCATAAATGTGTATTCAAACATGAGATGATCATTAACTATGCACATGTTTACCAACACAACACGCGGATGTGAATTCTTCCATTCAATCCGCGAGTGTAATGGGGGCAAAACGGGAGTAAATGCAATTTGCGGATGATCTCTCCGAAGGCGATGAGTTCTCATTAAGTTCAACTCCTCACTTCCACCCCGGATTGACTCAAGTGGGTAATTGCGTTAAAGGTGGAAAGAGCTGGTTTTGGTCTTTGGCCCGAGTTTTAAACCGGCGTTGACCATTGTTTTCAATTTAAGGGGTATTTCCCTCTCCCTTGGCTCCCAGGGCTTCCCCGATCAATACCAAGTCCGCGTCTGTCTTATTGAAGGTCCTTCTCTTAATATTAAATTCTATTATTTTCGTCTACTCAACACAAAACAAATTCTTAGGCCTCGCCCTGCCTGCTGCTTTACAATCCCAAACCCTCTGCTCGCCATTTTAAACCCCGGAGTTCGCTCCGAAACAAAGAGATTTATAAGAGCAATTAGAAAGATCAATGCTCTTCACCAAAGAATCCCCCTCTTCGATGAATAGCCAATGACGAGACGGATAAAAAATGGCTTGGATAATAAAACAATTAAGTTCATCCGACATACAATTTAATCCTGATTTAGTCATCATTAATTTCAAAACATTCAAATTACTTTAAATTCAAAAACATTCTCACGAAATAAAAAATTACACACTACTTCGAACTAAAAAATCCAATGTACAATTTTCTTTAAAATAATTAAATTTAAAAAAGTCATCCAAATGAAAAAGACAAATTGGATTTTGGCATTAAATATTATAACACAAAATGACAAAATATTGGACTTTTAATTTAAGATGAATAAATGCGAAAAAGGAAATCTCTCCATTGTCATTTCACAATCCTCTGCTCAATACTATTCGCATCATTCAGAAAGTCTTTGATTTACAACTCGTATATTCAAAGGCCTTTGAGAACTTCCCTCCTTTGTACAGACCTTCTGATTTGATTTAAAAAACATGTAGGAACTTTTCCTCCCAGACTATTGGCACCATTCATCTCTTTTATGAATCTCATTTGACTATATCCACCATGTCTTACACGGATCATAGACATCCCTAATTTCAATTTTATACACACACACATCACACGCAAAATGCCATTCCCTTATATCCACTCCTTCACAATTCCATCTTTCCCTTTTTACATCTTTTTACACCCATTTACTCTTCCAAATGCCTCAAAATCCTCAGATGTAACAAACTTTTACCTTTTACCCAACCGATATCTATAATACCAGTATTTTCTACAAATTTATTTGAGCTATACATTCCATTCATATTTATATACTTAGCACAGTACACAATATAAGACTGTATAATATACTGTAATTGGTATAAAATATTATATCAAATACAATTTTTCATACCTCAACTCAAAAATGCATAGTAAATTTAATGTAAAATATCCACCTTGGCCCTAAATGGTGTCTTTCTTCCAAATGAAAAAGTCTAATAGAATTTCATACATGGACAAAATATATATAGATATATTCATATACCTTACAAGTATTATAAGTATGAAGATATATGAAGTGAGCAAAGTACAAGGGTAAAAGCTTTTAAAGAAAACCTATATTATAAGATGAAGATGAATGGAATATTTCCTCCACATAGCCCTTTTTGCCATGTTGGATCCAATAAGTGTGTTCATCTAATCCAATCTCCTCCTTTTCCCTCCTCGCCGTCCGTCTCCATTTCCCCCGTCAATTGAGCAAAAGGGCTCAAATATTTCCTTCAAGCTCAAGAATGTCCCTTTACGAAAAACACCTTGGACGTTTCCTTTGTTCTCAAACACACACACACACACATTCACATCTCCTCAACTCACTCATAAGATCTCTTCCTAATGGAGAAGGAGAATAGATGAAATTAAAGGGGTAGTTCTTTGACCTCCCACCCACTCTTGCTGACTCTCACGACCATCTGCAAGTTCCCGCCGGTCTCCCCGCCGTCCCGCGGTCGTCCCGGCCCTTTTTCCCTGCCCAGGAGATTTGTCCAGGGCTAGAGAGTCTCTTAGTAAGGAGTTAGGCCCTTGGAGGTCATAGTGCGGACGGGAGGAGGGTAAAAGGTTACATGTGGCCGAGTGGGCCAGCACGACCAGCAATGTGTTGTTGGAGAAGGGGTGAGTTAGCGAGAGCTTCACTCGCTTCTTCGCCTCTCCACAACGCAGCCACGAAATGGAGCTCGGAGTCTCCGCCGCACACCTGCTACCCTCATCTCGATTCCCGGGCATCATAGACATTCCGAGAGACCCAGACACCCACCACAGCTTCCGACTCCCCGAAAATCGATTCGTGAGTGAACTCTCCTCCCACATTGATCTCTTTTACTCATCCTTTTTACCCATTTCTCCACTCATTCACATCTTACTCTCCTATGCTATAGAGAACCATATATACCGAAATTAGTAAATATATTATACCTGGGAGAGTAAAATATATTAATGCTGGAATTTAAATATTTAAATACCCTTTAAAGCCTAATAGCCCTTTATAAATTTTATTAAATTTTAATAATTAGAAACGTTACATTTCAATTTTATTCAAACGTTACATTTTTTCAAAAAGCCTAATGCTTCATATTTATGCATAAGAATTTGAAATGAAATTAAATTCTAGTGAATTCCCAAATAGTTGAATCTGTAGAATATATACTGTATTATAGCCAAGTATTATATTTAAGTACACGTGAGAATATTATATCCTATTGAGGGGCTTGTGCCAGAGGAGAATAATGGAGAGATTAAAATACAATTAATTTTAAGTTGTGTATTAATTGAGGTTTTCCCCTTTTCTGTGCATTCTTGGGTCTAATAAGGTTATGAAAGTAAGCGTGAGTAATAGGGAGGAGTTTAGCATGGTTGAATGGGAAATGACGATCGATAGTTTTTGGGAATGTAGGAAGGAAGAAAGGATGGATGGACCGGAGGCTGAAACCGATCCGCCGCCCCGGAATGAAAGAACGTTTACAAAGGACGCGGGCCCGAACACCGCACAACCCAGAGGAATCTAGAGGAATTCACCAACAACTCACAAACGCCTCGACTCCCAACGATGCCCGGACAAAGGCAAAGGAGAAGGCAAAGACAAAGGAGAGAGTCTTCAATCACTTGAAGCAAAGTGACGCCGATATAAAAAGGACACGCGACGACTTGTCACTTTGCCTCTCTGCTTTTCTGTGGTGAGTCACAAACTCTCGGCTCTTCTCTCGAGATAAATAAACCCACTAATTTGATTAACTCAAAGAAAATCTTTTTTGACAATTAGTCCAATCAAGTTCAAACTCAGTTGACAAAACCACGCAGACAAATTCATTATGTTTTAAACAGAAACTTATTGTTCTTTATAGTTTATTTAAACAGTTGCTTAAATAATAGTGCTCATAAATAGGTACCTATATATAGCTGTTACACTATGCACAATGTTTAGAACTTAATATGCTTTTAGACAATTTATTAGAACGCATTCTTTAAGAAAGACAATTTTGGTAAAATGTTGATTAACAAATTGTAGTTTTAATTTTGATATACTTTATTTTGTAATGACAATTTGTAAAGTATAATTAGCCAATACTCATTAGGAATTCATTTGAATCCTTCTGAGACTTTGCTAATTGTATAAAGTAGATTTTAACAATATTTTATGCTGATGGAATTATAAGAGTGAATTGTAAAGTTTTGAAAAACTTCTCCTTTAAATATGAGGATTAATTTAATTAGCCAAGTTTTCATAATTGGATGAAAAACTATTCACATTTAGTTAAGGAAAGAAGAAAGCAGATATTACAATAATAAATCTATTTTAATTAACACAAAGCTTTATATAGGACTTTACAATCATTAATCTCAAGTCACAATATGACAGACCGTTGAGATGATAATAAATAAAGTTTACTTATTTTTATATTTATAATAATTTTATAGTTATTAAAATGGCTTTTGCGTTTATCTAAATAACATTATTAAATACATTGAATATCACATAATGTATAATTCATTATATTTTTCAATACCTAAATACCTAACAATATTAATATGAACAATTAGTTTAGTAAAAATTAATTATGATTAATTTAAATTAAATAAGTATTTATTAAAAAAAGTAAATTAGATAGCTTTAAGATGACTAAGAATTATTATTGACTTTTATCACGTTGCGCGTTGATGAAACAAATGTGAATGAAAATTGAACGTTTCTCCATTTCTCTCAATTTCAGGTCACACACTTCAAATAAGACACGAGCTTTGATGAAGATGAACCTTTGATCTTCAATAAACCGAGTTGGATTCCGAGAAAGCTACTGGAAAAAAAAATTGGACCAGAAGGTTCGAATAACCTTATAAAAATCATAAATTATTAATTGGAAAATAATGGACTTTTCTTACAACTTATAATTGGACCATTAAATACAAATGTTTGTTTTTAGTCCTCAAAAACCCGAGCAGAGAAAGAAAACTCAAATGAGGAATATGAGCAGAACGGAGAAACGCCGAGAAAGATTCTTTAATTTCTTCCACTCGTCGTCTCTTCATTTTTGAATATTATCATAAAATTATTTCCATCCTCATCAACATTACAATTCATATAAAAAGAATTATCAAAAAAGTAATTTAACAAAAGACAATATTTTTATACACACAAAGACCCAAATCTCATAAAATTACAAAAATACCACAATACCAGCATCTTTTATTTTTAATATAAAAATTCAGTCATTATAAAATTTTAAACTTTAGAATTATGAACACAGAAATGAGAGAAAATTTGGGCATAAAGCTCGAAGAAACTATTGTTTTAATCCTTTTAAAAGTATTTTTAAAACTAAATAATTAAATCAATTTGACTTTTCACAATTACTCACAATAACATCGAAAGCTCAAAACAGACTGAAAAACTTTTAAATTACAAATTGAAAAAGTCATAAAATGACATTTTTATTCATTACTTAAACAGTTATTTTTATTAAAGTTAAAGTTTTACAAAGACGTCTCATATTAAGTTCAAATGGCCCGAATTACAAAAATGCTCTCATTTAATTCACTTAAAACTGGAGGTACATGACAGGCACGGCGTCATTAAACCAAATCGCGTCATTTCCCGGCATACTTAATACTTTTGTTCACTCAAAACTTTAACAATTTTCAAAACGCTTAAATTACAAGTGCGACGATTAAGAAAAAAAATTTAAGAAACGAAACGAAAAAAGTTTTTAATAAATCCAAGTTTTCAAAAATAAAAAATGATAATGAAAACATGAAATATTAAATGCTTATATTTATGACAAAAAATTACTCATTTCTTACATTCATTTTCATATAAATCCGCTCAAGATCTCATCCCCCAATCTCATCGTTCAATTCTTGAATATGATGAATAAGGAAGAGTTAATGAGTCTGAGTGTCGGTGTGTGTGTGCGTGTGATTACAGGTGGATTTTAGGTGTTGAAGTCCGCCTTCGCCCACCACGAGTGGACAATGGAGAAAAGAGACTCCGCCTCTGTTGGACGGATCCCTTCATCCTTCCACCACACCAAGAGGCGGATTAAAGTCTCATAAATATTCAAAAAGAAAAACAGGTGTGAAAGAGTTCGCATTGGCGGACGAACGGAGGAGGAAGCTGATTTATGCAAAAAACATTCATGATTTATTACTTTCCCCTCGGTAAGAGCAAAACTATAAATTACTGCGAGAGGGGCTAAAGGGGTTACTTAAACTTTACAACAATTTATCCTTCCTTCTCGTTCTCTTTCTTTGCACATACACACACACGACAACACAAGAAGAAAAAGTACAAAAGGTCTCGTCGTCTCAATCCAAGAGAGACCAAGAGATATTAAGACACCCAACGACGCAAAGATGATTTAAATGAGGAAAATATTATTTTATCCCTCTCACCTCTTTTGCCCATGTAGAGATTAATTTATTAGATAGACCCTTCCTCACATTTTATTGTACTTATGTAAATGTTTAATCATAATATGAAACAACAAGGCGGCTTCCAACGCCTTTACTCAACTTTTCACAACTTTGACATTTAAACCTTGGGCATAACCAAAACAATTCAAGTAAACTTAAACTTTTAACGCTACAATTAGAATCAAAGAATCTTATTGTTGAGACTTAATACGAATACAATAATTAATAGAATTGATAACCATAAGTATTTAGTTTAATAATGTACAATTAAGACAGGTGAAAGTGACATTCATTTTTTATTAATTATATTGAATTATTAATTAATTAAATAATAATATTAAAAGTTTAATCATCCTCCTTGATGTACAAACATGATTTGAAGTACATGAATTATTTAGATTCGAACAGGAAGAACAAACACAAAAACATTCAGAAGAAATCGATGTAAAATTGAGATTTTTTTAAATTCGTTATTCAAACTTTAAGAATTCTTTCTACACGAGTTTCTTACTATTATTAAATAATAAATTCTATACTGATATAATGATTACAAGGAATATTAATTGAATTAATTGTCAAAATATCACAGATTTAATGCGAGGTTAAAGTATTTTAGTCAATATGACACAGATGGGGAAGGAATTTCATTACTTGGGCTTCATCATCCACCACGTTGGCTCTCCGCGACCCAAAGGCATCCAATAACAGGAGGAGAAGTGAAAAAGAGACTTGGCTGTTTAATCATGGGATCTCCCTTTACGGAATTTATTCATTCCGCTCCACTCAAAATATAATTTGAGGGTTGGACGAAGGCAGGAGTCCTTTTAGTATGAAATTACTGGCTTTTCAATCACACAATCACCCTCTTTGACACCCCAGAATCCTCATCATTGGTAATGGAAATCTACACTTGGGTCGTCATTTCATAGACGCTCAACTTCTATCATCAATTCCTCCAAAAAAACATTTCTTAACTCTATCTCCTCCTATCATACTCCTATCATTCTCATTCTCCACCTATATAGTCTCTCCATAATATTTCTTGTATCTCGCTCCTTCTAATCATTCCGCTATTATCATTCCTTTCTACATCTCCCATACACATCTTCTACCGTATTTCTTCCATTCTCCCAATCTTGTCTAGACATAGCTAATCCCACCCAATAAAGAATTAAAGATCTATCATATAACTAGAAAAATGTATAAAATAATACACTGCTACTAAAGCAGTATAAAGTTTCGAAAGTATAAAGCAGTAAGTAGCTATATACCTAATCTTCAATTTGAGATATACATAAATATATTAGATATATCTGTAGAAGTGTACTTAGGAGAGAGTATATATGGTAGTTAAAGTCTGCTCATTGGAGGAGATATAAAAATAATAGACTTGAAACGAATAAAATTGTTCTCTCAGAGCAGCTTGTTGAGATTTTCGTGTGGGAGGACGAGAAATTCCGCTGGTGAAATTTCTGGAGGCATTTCATCCCATACGGACTACTATGTATTCCTGGCGGAGGTTCCTCGCGCTCCCATTCCTCCTCTCCTCTCTTTTGCATACGAATCTCCGTCTTATTACTCAACGATGATTAAAGGCTTTAAAAAGGTCTCTCTGTCTTGGAAGGAAGGAGAGTTAAGATGCTAAGGAGAAGCGCCGAAGGAATCCCCATTGTCTCTCCTCTCCTCCATCAATCACCCCTGACGCCCCCTTGAGCGGCCCCACACTTCCCGTGTCCAACTCAAAACCCCGCCGTCACTCACCCGCCCCACGAGACCTACAATTACACATTTGGATGACCAAGAATCCCCTTCACTCTCCCACCATCAATGGACAATCCCTTTCCCTACACATGGCAAAATCATGGGAATTGTTAATGCCAATGAATCGTTATTAAATGCCTTTTGGTCAGAGTCTTTTCGCACTTCGTGAGTCGTGATCGAGAGAAACTTTGCTTTGCAAAATATTATTATTAATTATTCAACTATTTATGTTTGGACCATTATTGAAGAGTGAGTAAAAGTGAAAATATTAATACAAGGACTATATTAATGTATATTTACCAATTATCATATTTATAATACAGAAAGAGTTTTGATACTTAACTAGGTATTAACTATATTTAATAGTTGTATTTTAATATAACCATAATTTAATTTAAACTGACAAAACAATGGAATGTTGACTATAATAACATTCTTAATTCATTCGTTTAGTATTATGTATTTATTATTGAAAAATACCCAACTCATCCTCCGCGCACCTGAGAGCCTTTTCATTTATTATTTTCATTAAAAAGGACATATAAGAGAATCGAACCATTTGGTTAGGAGTTATTGTCTTTAATATCAACTTGATATTATTTATGATTATGAATGATATTTTAACTATAATAATATTCCTTTTCAACTAAAAGCATCATTCATTTAATTTGACCACCGCCCTGGTCATAAATGCTCGTAAATGCTCATTCGGGGCTACCTAATATAATAATGCACTTGTAGGGCCGTGGTCAAATTAAATGAAAGATGCTATAGTCTCTGTTGTATGTATAAGCCCATTGAACCTCTTTAGTACATTAGTTGTAAATATAATAAAAACTTTCTCTTCTCTCTCAACTTGCATATTGACCATTGGCAAACAAACAAAGTTGTTTCTCATATATTTGACAGAGTAAATAATATTATTATTCATGTATTTGACTTGTCTATAAATCAAAAGCCACCATTCAATTCTATTTTGTCGTATTTAAAGGGAGATTAAAGCTGTTCAGCGCCGCATTTTAAACAGAAAAAACAATTAAGCTAAACACCTCTCTTATCTTTCAAATTAAAAAGGGCCATAATGCCAAAATCATCATCAACACACTCATTCATAAAACTATGAATTGTATTTACAAAAAAGGTATTTTCAATCTTATTCTAAACAATTGCCTATCTATTTAATTATTTATGTATTAAGTATGTTTTGAGTGAGAATCTTTATCTGGAAACATTGCACATTCGATTCATTCGATTAAATCATTAGATTTATTTAAAACTAGCTGAAAGAAACGCAACTAACATTTTAAAGTTAATAGGACTCAATTAATTACAATTAAAATATTTTCTAAATGGCTCCCTAAGATTTAATTTTTATGATTTAATAAATATTAAAAAGTTTAAGGTTGTTTAGTCCTAAGAATAAAAAAATATGAAAGGGGAATTGAATCCCTGAGATTAGTTTTTTTTACACACAATAAACATCTCCTGTTAAAGCCTTTGTGGAATGTAAAGTATACATGTCAAACTCTTGTCTCAATCTTTCCATCATATTCAATCAAAGACTGGTCCATTAAAACCATTTACTAAAACCATGTACGAAGGATGAAACCATGCATGGTGTGAAATAGTTTTTACAAAAATATAAAGACATTCAAAATCGATACAACTCTTGAATAAATATGATGTTTTTAAAGGTGGTTTTGGGTGAGTAGTAAAATATCATCTACACCTGTTCGTGTTTCTAGGTATACCTTTTAAATATTTCTCCCTTCCAATAAATCCTCGATTAATAATATTAAAATTAATTAATACAACTCATGATTATAAAATTATGTATTTATAATAAAAGACCAATTCCCACTGTGAGCTACTTAAAACTTATTTCTATGCAAAACTCTTGGAGTTTTAATGGTAAACTTATAAAAATTAAACTAAAAACAGGATTTTAAGGTCCTTCACGTATTTTACTTTTTACGTCTACTAGAAATTAGTGAATAAAAACAAAGAAAAAAGTGATGTGTTGTATACAATTTATACATATGGATAATTCTCCGAGTCATTCAAGGCACCAATTGAATAATAATAATTATGATCCCCTTCCTCATCTCTCTTCTTACAAAATGTTAGAATGACAATGATTTTTGTCTTTCAACCCACCAGACTCAGCGAGTGAGATGGGAGAGATGCGGGGACGAGGGGGAGTGAAGGCCCGGGTAGCACTGAGGCGGCTGGGGATCCGACGGGTAATGGTAAAGGACATTCGAGGTCGGAGAGGGGGAGTGGGGAAACATCATGGCGGGTGCCGGGCTGCTATGGTAGTTGTTGTTCAAGGGCGAGCCGTACATGGCAGGGGAATGGTGGAGTCCCATGGGCTGGGCTTGGGTGGAGTAGGGAGATGAACTCAGCCTTACTTTCGTGTCCCCGTGGTCGGAGGCATTGGGGTCGGCGGCGTAGGTGAGCTCGGTCTCCTCGTAGCCGGTGGCGGACATCCGCTGCGTGTCGCTCCCGCTGTTCGGCGGGTCGGGCGAGTTCAGGCACGTTTGGATCAAGGCCTTACCGGCCTCCGAGGTGATCATCGGCTGGAGCTTCCGGGTCGCGAAGGTGTACACGTGACCCGTCTCCGAAGCCACCAACAGCATCACTTGCGTCCCGGTCAAAGTCGACAATTCGTATGCCTAAATACATTCAGGAATCAAAAATTTAATAAAAATTTAATAAAAAATACTAGTGTTCTCAATATTACATATTACAAATATTTAAAGATTAAATAAAGACAAATTAAATAAGTAACTTAATTATTTTAGACAAAATTGAAATAACTATAAAATGAACTTTTAACGAAAATAAAGCAGTATAATGACCAAGCTTTAACTACTAAACTTGCTTGAATATTGTTTATTATAAATTAAATTACAAAAATCGTCGTGAGATGCGATATTAAATGTAAATGGTAATTTGAAAGTGGGAACAAGTTGATTTAATTTATCTCTCTAATAATTTAACTCGTGCTCCCACATCAAAAGATAAATCCGTCGCTTTGAATAGCAGAGGATTGCTTGGACATAAAGTGTCAAGTTATTATGATAAGCCCACATGGGGAATTTATTGACAGGCGGATTGGAGCCATTTGGATTTGTTCAGTAAATGGTCAAGTGACAAGGAGGAGGAGGTGAGGAAGAGACTTTGTTTTGTCATCCGCGTCAACCCCATCCCATGTTGATTGGAGAGTGAGGAGAGAAAGGTCATGATGAGGGAGAAACGAATTTGGGCATCAGTGGAATGGTCAGGTCGGGAGGGAGACGGACGTATTAGGCAGCAATCCCTAATATAGCAGAGCCATGGAAGATCAATATGGACTTATTCCTCAGCTCTTGCCAAAATCCAAGACGCCAGGTAAGGACCAAGGACTCACACAAACGTTCCTCTACGGTACTTGGAGTAAAAATCCGCCCAAATTCAGAGCGCTTTTTATTTTTACCCTCACAACCTCGTGGCGCCCCAACACTTTCCTAATCTTTGGTCACGGGCTCAAAAAGGAGGAAAAATGCATTCCTTCTTTTACGAGCCCACGAGACGCACTTGATTTCATTCACTTGTCACTTCTTGTCATAAAAGAAGGAGTCATTGAAGAATAAGCAGAATTTGGGTGATTTGCCTTCGCCTCATTCATTTCCTTTGGGATTTCTTGGAATAAAGGAAGAGATTAGCTTTTAGTATCTCCAGCGGTCAATGAATTATCAATAAATTGATGAGGTCATTAAGTGATAATCTCATCCAAGACTCTTTACGTCGTTATTGCTAGTAAGGAAATTGCGAATAAGCGAACTTAATAAATAGGAATTTAACGTTAAATCTGTTTTTCCTCATATATATAAAATGAGATAACACTTGAAAACATGTGTGTATTTTGAACTCTCTCAAGTCTCAATTGATTGAATTTGTTTGTCTGTCGATACAACAGCTCAATTGTCAATTTTTTAAGACTTTTGTTCATTTATAAATGCTTCATTGTTGGAATTATATCTAGCTTAAAAACTGCAATAAAATCTTAAAAATTTATAATTCAAAATGTCGTAATAAATAATTAACCATGGATAAAAATAATGCCAGACTTCAAATATGCTTCTCTCAAGTGTCTTGCTCTTGATCATAAAATAAAATATAAATTTATTTGGTTGACTTTTAAAAATATCCTTACATCGTTAGCCAAAGCTAATAAATTAAATACTACACATACTTGCATTAATAAAATTACAAAAAATGCATCGCAAGTAAAAATATGAAAGAGCAATGAATAAAAATGCCCAACAGCGTGAATTGATTCATTATTCATTGACTCTCAATAGTTTTCAAAGAGTCCGTTTAGCTCTCTTGAGCATTCGAACGTTATCCAAGGGCTGAATAAATTCTCCGACACGAGATAAGTATGCAAAAGCATTATATGAGATCTCTCTGTCTGTGTGTGTTGGCTCTCGACCTCACGTTCTCAACTCCTGTTAATAAAAATGTGCATGAGTGTATGCGAGGGTATGAATGGTGGTGGTGGATGAAGGGTGTAGGAAATCTCTTTGGCATCCCAATTGTCAAAGCGAGGAGCTTTCGAATGGGATGGGGAGGATAAGAGAGCTTCAATGGAGCCAAGTCAAATTCCTCCCTTGTGTGGACGTTCGGCGGGCTGGGGGGCCAACCCGCCCGCCGAACCGTTCCAGACCCGCCATGGGGGATATTTCCGGTGGAGGGAAGTGAATTCCGGCGTCGGAGCAGACTCAGCCCGAAAGACGGGACGGCGGGAGGCGGGGAAACCTCCACGTGGTGAAAGAGAGAAAGAAAGTCATTAGCATGAATGAGGGAGTTGGGATAGGCGAGCCGAATAGCCTTGGGTGGCAAACATCCTCTCGACCAAAAATCCCAATCTCCCCGATCCCACACACCTTTGCTTCTAATTAATGGGAAATTACCCAGGCGTTCCTTCCCCTCACAATTAGGAGTTTTGGGGGGGAATTGGCCCATCATCATCTTTCTTCATAGGCCAATCTCTATTTTTTATTTTACTCATATTTTAAATAAATTCAACATTAAATTATAGATAGATCAATCTCGATGAGTTTTTTTTTAAATCTGAGTATTTTAAAGTGTGGTGACTAAATTGTGAAGATTAGGAGTAAAAAAAAGAGATTATGACACATCTGTGACTCATGGAACGTGCCATGTGTGTAATCTTAAGAGATGATGATTCTAATCTATTTAAACAATAAGTCAGCAAAATGAACAAATGAGTCAATGACATTTCATAAAATAAAACCGGATAAACACCCAAGAATCAACTATTGAAATAACTAGAATTAATTAATATTAAATAAATTAATAAAAATGTAATTGGACCTTTTTCATGATCCCAGTCTTCCTCTTGGAGAAGGTCGTGTATCGCCTGAGTTTGTTGTCAATGAATTCCATCTTGATCTTGACTCGTCCCTTGGTTTTCTTCCCATTGGGCGGCGGCTGCTTCTTGGGCTTCCCCTCTGGGGCTCCTCCAGGACCGGTGGGAGAATTGTTAGCATTGATCGTGTGATGGTTGTTATTGTTATTGTGATGGGATGGCGGGTTATGGTTAGTCGAATTGAGAAGATGGGCAAAGTCACTACCGGGAGAACCATTGTGGGGCAAGAACTCGGGGTGACTAGGAGGGCCGCCGAAAACCTCCGCCTGCACCATCGACGAGAAACTCCGACCCGAATTGTCTAAGTGGCTCTGCATGGTTCTGTCCTATGACTCCTATGACACCGGGGTCCGGCTGCCACTTCCTCTTGCCATAACAGCTGAGCCAGCACTGCGGCCAAGTCCCTATTTGGATCTTCCTCCCTCCACCAGAAACCTCCAACACCAAACCACTAGGGCTCACTTTCCCAAATCACGACACCCCTTTCGCGAACGTAGGGTTGAGAGCCAACAAAACGGAACTTCCCTGTTAATCTGCATGGGAAATTGGCCCTTGTGGCACTTCGACACTTCGACATCATGTTCGTTTACTAAACACCTCTGCTTGGACAAGAAACTCTCGGGAAGAATTTCTCTTGCGGAAAAAAGACGAAGAGGTGGGGTTTTGTTCTGAGCCATGAGACGAGACACAAAATGTACAAACGGTGATAAGAGGTGGAAAGACACGAGGATCTTTAGCACTTTGGACACTTGAGATTCCTTTGAGAAATGTTGAGATGAATGATTTTTGATCATAAGCTCTTTGGGCATTTTCTTTGTTCGCTAAACGTTATGATAAAGGAAATGTTTTTTTGGGCATTTGTTATTTGATTATTTGGTTTATGATTAATGTTTGGGTAATGAAATGAATAAGAATTGTACATTTATTGTAATATAAATGTATAATTTGAAATGTTTGTGATTCTTTAAATGACTTACAGGTTTTTCTGAATGTGAATCAGAGTTTTTACAAAATGGAATGTTTGGCAGGAAGAGAAATGTGAGTGTGAAAACGTGGACCTTGTAATTTTTGCAAGTGTTGAGAGTGTGAGAAGTTTGGGTAAATGTCGTCAAAGTTTAGCTTTCACCAGGAGTCATTATTATACAATATAATATCTTTCATCTTTAAGTTTAATTATTATTGAAGACTCAATTCTTCTTTTCTATGAAGGAACTTGCGTATATGCTAACATTTAAAAATAAGAATTTTTAGAATTACTTTAGTTAATTTTCAAATCATTTTAAAGTCTATCAAAAGTATTTTAAACAATTGTACTAAGAAATAAATATTTAACTTTAAAGAGTAGTTGCATTTATTGAACTACATAACGAAATTTCAATTTAAGTAAGAAGTGTATTAAATAATTCTGTAAGCCAACAATGTGTTATTTAAAATTTTAATGTCAATCAATATAAATGTATCTCTATTTGTTATTTCCTGTGAGCATTTTGATTTGATTTGATCTAAAGCATGCTTGCAGAGACCATGCATGCATAATGTTCTCGTTCTCACACAATACAACTAGTAAGGTTTTTTGAGAAATTGTGCAAACACGAAGCTCACTCGAACGCCTCTTTTCTGTGTGTCAACTTTCACTTCATATGTGTAAATACAAAAGCGTCTTTCTTGATCTTCTCACTCTGGGTTATTATGGCCTTATTGAGGTGATTATGAACATTTCACACGCTTTTGACTTGCTAATATCTCTAATGATATTTCACTATGAGTTTATGAATGATATATGATGACACAATGAGTTAGTACATTACAGATTGTTTAGCACATAATATTCATCTTCAAACTTCCCTTAATACAAATTACGAAACTAAACTATTTTACTTTTTTTATAATGAACATTCAAAAAAAATAAACTAAAGTTATTTTTAATAATATGAGAATAATTATGATTTCTAATAAAATAGCATTCGACATTATAATTGGCATTTAATCTTTTAACAATTTATGTTCATTTAATACTTGTCAGACATAAATATCCGATATTTATTACAAAGTAAAGAAGTGAATGCAAAGTGCAGTCAGTGATAATCATACAATAGATCAAGAAACTATACAACAAAACGATACATACATCACATGTGATGCCAAAAGATGCGAAAACGCAATTTTGCAAATTGTTTGACATTTAAGGAAAAATTAGACCAAATTGGTCACCCTGCAGTTTGAGCTCGTTTTTGGCATGGAACTTAAGTTTTGCCTTCTATTTAAGAAAAGCTCGTTAATGGACTCTCATGTGTTTTTCCTCCGTTTTTCGAACGTGTGTGTTTAAGGTCCATATCTTTATGGGGGTCGTATAGGGCGAAAAAGCAGGGGATCCATTTGAGTCTGCCAAGAGATGTCTAAAAGTAGCCGAAATTGCAAACGGAGTGCCGGTGAGCGAGCCAAAAGTCTCATATTGTATTTTTCCTTTACATAACATAGTCTCTTTTCTTTTTCGTGTTCCTCTCGTATGAAGATTCTTCACTCAAGTCTCGCATACATAGTACAGTAGGAGAAGTTGGAAAAAGGTCTAAATTGCATGTGTTCTCTGTATGTAAGAAGTGTTGGTTGGTTGTAGAAGGGAGGATTGGGAGTTAAGGCCAGCATCTTCTCCTCTCTGGTTCCCTCAACTCCGTCCGACTCCCAAAATAGGAGAGGAGCTCCTTATTTGGAGACTCGGGAAATTCGATGCCATGTGCTCCATGTGCTCTCGATTCTTCCACTTCCGGAACCCGCCCGGCTCCCAGCTCTCCGCAATCCCCTGTTTACCTGACAAAGGCTTAGGGGAGACACCGATGGACCTTCCAGCCCGCCTGGTGGGTCTCGGAGAGAACCGGGTCGTCCCAGGCCGCCCCTTTGCCACGAGCTGTTTCCTCGCAGTCTCACAAGCACAATTCATGAGAGAGAGAAATGCTCCGGGTTGTCCTAGCTGGAAGACCAGCGCCAGCCTCTTATTAATACCATCATTAATAACACAAGGAACTCTTCTGCATTTGCTCCTATCTTGCTCGAGACCCACCGAAATTTGTTCCCTGTTTGAATCAGGTTCCTTTCAAAAACTGTTTTTGCAACTAAGGATGAGACTCCTATGTAATTATCATGGCTTTTGGACGTGACTCCAGGGCTTTGATGTGGAATAAAAGTAAGTAGATAAGAGGGATCCAACTCACTTCATCATTTCTCTCATTCATGCAATTTGGACAAAAACATTTTCTCGAAATTACTCAAATTATGTTTGACACATGATGTGACAAATGGAATTTACAGATTTAACCATATAATTATTTATTCTTCATTGTTTGAGACTAAAATTATCCTATAATGGTAAAATGCGTTATCATAGACTAGAAATCCTCAGAGTATGAATTCAAATTAAAACAACTCATTTTTACAATTCAATCGAAATACTAATCTAAAGATAATTAAGAATGTCTGAATCTGAACAGTTCGTAAGTCTATTATAATTATAAAAAAGTATGATCATGGAATAAGCATGTGATGACTTCGTTTTTATAGGAAAACACAAATGATGGGAGATGATAAATAAATTCGTTGAAGTTGAAGGCGAAACTTGTCAAAGAGCGACAACGATATAATCTTATTTATTCTTATCAATTTACATATGAAAACAAATCTATCAAATGATGTTTATTTCACTCCCAACGCATTTCATGCCTTATCTTTTACTTTTATGTACAAATATAAGATATGCGATAGGATCCCAATCTGATAAATATTACTTACAACTTATTAAAAACTCTTTTTATGTTCTTTGCGTGGGCCGAGAGACACTGAGAAGTTTAACCTCCAGTTTTTTCCCCTTCAAAGCCACGACGGAATTCCATCCATTTGTAATTGAACTAATCGGACTTGGAGGCGTAAAAGGAGCCTTTTGATCTCATACACTCACATATTTATGTTAAGCCATCAGGAGACGCTGAAGAGGTCAACCCGCCTTCAGATATAAGCAGACCATTGGGCTCCTTTGGGGATGATCTATGAAGTTGACTGCGTGCTCAGCGGGAAAGAAATGGGAAAAGTGTATTAATTTATTATCAACGACTCGTTGACGAGATAAATCCTTTCTGCTATACATGTCAAGTATGAATCAATTATTCTCAAGAAAACACTCTCATTAAATACTTTTCACTCCTTACGAGAACAATGAGTTGAGGATACACAAGATATATTAGCTAACAATACATAAGTATATACAATACACTATATTAAGTTACTTATCATATAGCTTACTTATCATGAAGTGAAAACGCGTATTTATGGCCATTCCTGCAAAGTATCAATTACTTGGCAAATACTTATAAGTGAGCTTATCAGAAATAAGTATTTATTATAATTACGCTTTACTTTCTTGTTTATGCTAATAGTGACAATATGCGACAAGATGACAGAGGAAAAAAACGTGAACGTCTTGCTTCCTAATAAGGGCGCAGAATAAACAAGTTCATTAAAACATTTTCAATCCTTGTGATCTAATTAAGTTTCAAATGAGTAGAGACTCCAACAAGGAGGAATACGATGGCTAAAATTTTAAAACGGGCTTTGCCAGTTATGCTAATGTAAGGCATAATAAGGATCATCCAGATTAAAAGGACTCAGGTGTCTCTCGGTGGAAATTGGGAGTATACTGGTGTGATTTGAGAATTTATTTATCTTTCAATAAATTACTAACAAGATTGTAGAGTCATAGGACCTATACGATTTAAAACCAATTCAATTATAGCGCACCCAAGTATAGTATATTCTAAGTATTATTATTATACGTATTTAACTTACTAAAAAGTAGGTAATATTTTTAAATTAATTTTTCATTCATACAGGGTTGTACTTTCATTGAATATTAAAAACATTAATAAAAAAAGTAAAACATTGTTTCTTGAAAATGAGATGCATACCGTTAAATCAAATAAAATTACATATAACGATAATTTAATTTCAGGGGATTGTCTACATTATTTATAAATAATTTTTATTAATTCATTTAGTATGAATTTTCATGTGACGCTTTAAATTATTATAATACCCTGATGAAAATTCACATATCTTGCACTTGAAGGTTTTACTCCACTGTGAATTCTCAAATGATTCACTAATGTCTAGTTCGACCAACTCGAGACAAAACTCTCGAGTAGTAAGCCCCTGGTTAGGACCAACCTGAAATTACATAATCTTAGGTTAAAAGAAGTCATCCTACCAACTTTTGTCCCTAGTCCTAATACTCGAAGTAGTTTGTAGCTCGTGGTAAAATGTTCTTTTTCCATCCCGAATAATTACTTTTAATCATTGTGATTGATTCATTATAATTTAATATATATAGTTAATTGTAATTAGAAAGAAAATTAAATTCTCTACAATATGGTCACCTCGCTTTTTTCCATAATATTTAAATTCATTTTTTAAATACGAGTTGAACACATTTATAGATTAACTTAAGAACTAAAAACTCCAACTTTGTACCCTTTTTTCTTTTTGTGATTACATTTGTCACTATAGTTAGTGAAATTTAAATTTGCAGATATTTTTCTTACATGCCACTTGTTTTTGTAAGTTAACAAATTTGAAACCAAGTAACATATAAAAAAAACTATCTGCAAATTTAAATTTCACAAGCTATAGTTCATTTTTTAAATACTTTCCTAACATTTTATGAACTCGGAATTAAATTAAATATATGAGATAATAATTGAGCCTGTCGCCTCTGTAAAGTAAGTAATGCATTAGAAAGATAGGATTTGAACTAAATGGCAACATCCAGGCCGAGTTAAATCTCAAGTTAACTAACCTATCCTAAATACATGCCCCAAAAGTTTGGTTTGGTGTGTCACTTTAATCTTAGGTTAATAAATCTTGAGTTAGGACTAACTCGAGATTTCTTAATTGGAGGCTAAGAAGAATTTAACTCTCGCCTATTTGTTTGACCATAAATGCCCTTGTCTGAATGAAAAGTCACATATTTTACATTTGAAGGGTTTTCTCCATTGTGAATTCTTGTGTTTCTCTAAATTTCCCATGATGAAAATTCACACTTGAATGGCATTTGTCCGGTGTGAACTCTTGTGTTACACCAAACTTATCTTGTGTGCATACGAATATTCGCATATGTTACATTTAAATGGTTTTTCTCCCGTGTGAATTCAAATGTGTTTCTCTAAATTTCCTTTTTGCGTCGAAGTATATTCACATATCTTGAATTTGAAGTTCTTGAAGGGTTTTACTCCACTATGAATTCTAAAATAATTCGCTAAATACACTTGTTGCCCAAATGAAAATTTGTAAATCTTGCATCTGTATGATCCAGTGTGAATTCTAACGTAAGGTCCTAAGCCATGTAATAAACTAAAACATTTTCTGCAAAAACTACACTTTTTATTATTTAAAGTTTTACTTCCTTCTATACGTTTACTTACGGAGAGTATAATTTTCTTCATACTCTGAGTTATATAGTATCCCAAATGAATTATTAATTATCTAAATGCCATTGTTTTATACAATTTTTCTTAGTCTTCATTGGCTTCTATTATTAAATTTTTATTTTCTATCCATTAAATTCCTTTAAAAAGGATACATTTTATTTTAGTGTAATAAAACTTCATTGAGCTATTAAATTTTTTATCCAAAATCATTATATACGTTATAAATATTGTAATTCTAAACACTGCTCATATTCACAGATATTGATTTTATATAAAAAAAAACTTTATATTATAAATATGATTAAAATGTCTTTATCATGTATTTTAATTATTACTTTTACTTAAACTTTTACTTTTTTATTTTTAATGTATATGATACATTTAAAGCATCTTTCTTTTAATTTGGACCCTCAAGTACATTATTAGAAATCCTCATTTCTTATGTTATTAGTAGCCCCGAATGAGCATTTACGAGCATTTATGACCGAGGCCGTGGTCAAATTAATTTTAACTAATATTAGTAAGTCATAGGTTTTAAATGTAGGTACATAGAGAATAGAAGAGAGTCTGATGAGTGGAGTATTCGTAGTGAATAAGAGGGTTTTGGGTACTCGTTTTGTGGTAATTGTTACCCGTACGGGAGGTGACCATTAAAAGTCCACGTTTTCGCCCACCAAGCCCATACTTGGAATCCTGTCGTTGTCACCTCTCCAGCCGGCGACTGGAATGAAGAGTTTCTTTCAGAGTCACCGGACCCATTTCACCAAAATAGACACGTTCTCATTGAAGAGCCCTTATAAGGCCAACACAGCCCGGAAACGAACCAAGGAGTAATTTATGAGACATTCATCCTTCCCAATAACAATTGAGAGCCACAGCACCAATCGCCAACTTCACGCTCCCCCGACCCAAACACTTCGATCAGACTCTCCTTCGTATGAGCGGAACAATCGTTGAGGAGGCTGTAATTCATATTCTAATTACTCAATTATTACTCACTTGACTTGCTTAATAACCACAAAAAGATGGGAAGATGGGCTTCATTACGGGATGGGTTATTTACTGACTCATTTAAGTGTCCCTTACTTATGTTACATAAATATTACTTTGTTTCTTATTTGAAAAATGGCTTTTTTCATTTTGCCAAAACTGAAATATTTCGAATTCAAAGTTTATGAATTAGTAAGCAAGTAATGAAGAATGTATTCATTGATGCATTAAAAATGAACATTTTAGACATTTTGTTTTTTTAATAGTTGATAAATATAAAATTAAAATTAATTTTACATCTTTGTGTAGTATATTTTATATTATCAAAAACTAGTTATTATTTTAGAATTAGATACATTTG